>JAWRVF010000468.1:0-271517 GCA_036785485.1 Physcomitrellopsis africana | reverse complement strand
CAAGATTCTAAAGGTGGATATAAAGCTATCTTCAGCTTTCCATCCTCAAAGTGATGGACAAACGGAGCGCGTAAATTAAGTCTTGGAATAGTATTTGAGATGTACCATCAACTACCAACAAGATGATTGGACAACTCTTTTACCATTGGCAGAGTTTGCTTATAATAATACGGTACATTCTTCTACACAACAAACACCTTTCTTTGCCAATTATGGTTACCATCCACGACTTGATACTTTTGACTATTCGAAAGTTGACAATCCTGCGGCGGAAGACTTGGTAAATCATTTGTCAGAACTACATACAACAATGAAGGCACAATTAAAGGAAGCTCAAGAACGAAAAAAGATAAACGCTGATGCGTATCGAAAGGAACAACCACAACTCAACGTAGGCGACAAGGTATGGCTACTTCGTCGCAATATCAAGACTACGCGACCTTGTGACAAGTTGGACTATCGTAAGTTTGGACCTTTTCGTATTTCTGAACAAATTTCCAGTTACATATCGATTACGCCTACCAGAGTCTATGAAGATCCACCTTGTATTCCACATGTCTCTTCTTGAACCATATAAGACAGTGAACATACCAAGAAGAAGACAAGTGCCACCTCCTCCTATAGAAGTGAACAATAATGATGAATTTGAAGTGGAAGAAGTCTTAGATTCTAGGCGATGCCGAAATAGGTTGGAATATCTTGTTCATTGGCACGGATACTATATTAGTGAGCGCACATGGGAACCAGCAAAAAATCTGGCGAATGCAGTGAGGAAGGTGGAGACCTTTCATCAATAACATCCATCGAAACCAAGATGAAGACTTTCTCTATAAAAGAAACAAGATGTAGGCAAGATAACATTCAACTTTCTATCCTTGTTTGTAGCTTCTTTGTATTTTATGACGCTAAGGAGATGGAGAATCAACAGCCAACGGATTTGACTTAAGAGCCTTCATTTGCTGACCTACCGGACGAGACATTGCGACTGTCACAACCCTCAAGACGACGCAACCGAGATGAAGATCTTCAAGAACGACATGTTCTTCCTCGAATAGATGGCGAGATTCAAACGTGTTTAGTATCACGACCTTGGAAGAGATTCTCGATGTTTGGTGATTTTATTGGAGATAGGAACAACTCCTGACGGTGTTTTAGATGTGATATTTGAAAGAAGTTATGAAAGTCACAACAATGATCAAATAACAGGGTGGTCTTCTCGCCCTAGAATGGGACACTATCGATGGCTGAGAGGACCCATCAATTGTCGAAGAGACAAAGATCGAATATGTGGCGTCTCGCATCTCTTAGACTCATGTAATCCTTAAGCTCACCATAGAACAATCCTTTTAAAAGGAGGTAATGTCACAGACATATACATAGTTACCTATATGATCAGATAGAACTAGATAAAAGAAGATAAAAGTAAGTTAATTCCATAATATCTTTAGAGAAACTTCCTAGAAACTTCATAGACGCTGCTTTGACTTTATAAGTGTCTATAGTAGATTTTTGGATTAGAAACTTGGTCAATAAGTTAGCCACATATTGCACATGTTGGTAGCTTGAAGACCAAGCTAAATACGTGGCGAACATATAGGAAACTTGCCCTGCAAGTTCGACACGTGTCTTGCAACTTGGACACATGTCTTGTAAATTGGACACGTGTTGGAGGTCCTATAGAACGTCGCCACTTAGCTCTTAGGTAGATAGTATAAATAGAGACAAGAGTGAAGCCTTCTTCACTCTTGTCAACTCTTTTCTTGTTTCCAGTCTAGTTCAAGAGTCTCTAGTTTTTTTGTCTTTTGGCATTAGCCATTCTAGTTTCTTTTTAATATATATACTTCTTTATATTTATTTCTTTGAGAGAGGTCTCACTTGTTTATTTGACTTCATCCAGTTATTATCCTTGACAGTTTGTCATCTGCTCCCATTTGTGATAATATTGCCTTACAAGCAAAGTCTGAGGCGTCTGTTTTCATAAAAAATGCCTTAGAAAAGTTGATGCAATAGAAGATTGGTGCAAAAATAAAAGCTATCTTCAAAGCCTCAAATGATGCTTTTGCTTCTTTGTTCTACTTGAGTTTGTCCATATAGGTTAAGCATGTAAATAGGGCTACAATTTGCAAAAAATTCTTGATAAAGATTTTATAATAATTGTATTGTACATCTTGTATTGTTTCTAGAATCTTCCAATCCATGATTATTTGGACTTTTTTCGGATCCATTTTGAGACCATCATTTGAAATGATGTATCTTAAGAAGTCAACTTGAGTAGTGTAAAATACACACTTTTTTATCTTGGCATATAATCTTGCATCTCTAAGTTTTTGTAATACACAACAAATATGAAGTTCATATTTTTTTATGCTCTTAGAGTAAATCAAAATGTTGTCTAAATAACAAACAACAAAATCATCAAGAAACTCACAAAATACTTCATTCATAAGATGTTGAAAAGCAGTTGCTGCATTTGTAAGTCCAAAAGGCATGATATTATATTCAAAATATTCATACCTTGTTTGAAATGCAATCTTCCATTCATCACCTTCTTTGATACACACTAAGTTATATGCTCTTCTTAGATCTATTTTTATATATATCTTAGCTTGATTCAATTGATCAAAAAATCCAAATATCAGAGGCAGAGGGTATCTATTCTTGATAGTAATCTTGTTGAGCCCTTGATAAGCTACACTTATCCGTAGTGACCTATCTTTCTTCTTTACAAACAAGATGGAAGCTCGTATTGGAGATTTTGAATAGCATATGAAATTCTTGGCTAAGTTCTCATAAATATATTTCTTGAGTTTAACCAATTCATTATGGAATAGATTGTAGATTGGTCCAAATGGAGGCTAAGTTCTTTTTTTGAGATCAATTGAGTAATCATATGGATGATGCTCTAGAAAAATGTCTACATTCTTCTTCTCAAAAATGTCTTGATAATCTTGATATTAGCTAAGAATCCCACTTGAAGTCCTTCCACCATCAAAAATAGGTGTAGCATAAATAATAAAAGATGATCCTTCTTTTGTTTCATTCATAAAAGCTTTTATACCTATAAATATGGATTTTACTATATTAGACTTATGGTTTGTTATGGAACTCTTATTAATGCTTTGAGAAAAGTCAAGTCTATGAAAAATCAAATCTATTTGAGGATTATATTTTTTTAGCCATAATAAATCTAAAATGATTGGATTAGAAGGAGATTTAATTATGTTAAAGACTACACAATTATTATGACCATCTATTATTATATTTATAAAAAAGATTTTATGAGTAACATCTCTGGAAGATAATAGGTGATCATGTATGTGGCTTCTCATTATCTTGATTGTCGTGTATGAAATTAAAAGCGTAAAATTAGCAAAGATATAAAGGAATGTGTTAAAATAAAAAGATTAAGATTAGAAGAAGAGAGGATGAAAAAGAAAAAGGGTTGTGGTTATAACCACATTATCTTGAAGGTTATAATATTTATAACAAGCTCAGGGATGATAGGTAGGCCAAACTACTAATTTCCTGCTGAAATTCCCACTAGCAGTACCAAGTCAAGAAGCCAAGGAATTCTACAGTGAAGTCAAGTGGATTCGAACCCACGTCAACTTCAAAGTAGCTAAGAACTTAACCACACAAGCTTCTTTGACTTGGCAGTGTAGGATGTAGTTCTTTCTTCTTTATCTCTAATCTAATCTTAATTGTTTCTTTCTACTTATTAGATTTTTTTTTCTATTTTATCTTAGATCTACTTTATCTTTATTCTCTTCTATTTTAGATCTAAACTTAAATGTTGTGGGCTGAAATTAGAAGAGAAGTGGGTAGAAAAAAAATGGTAGTAAGAAGGTAGAATAGAAATTTACCTCAAAAGGTGAGATTCCTTCAAATTAATCCAAAAGAAAGGATTGAAGAGGTGGAAAGATATAGCTGAGGTGTCTCTTTGACCAAGGGAAGAAGGAAGACCAGGCCGGGAGGACAAGAAGGGGGTCGTGAAGAAGAAGAGAGGTTCTTTTTTTTGAAGAGATAGGATTTCCTTTTGATAGGCAGTAGACGTTTTGTGTGTAGAAGAAGCTTAGAGAGGATTTTAAGTGAAATTTTTTGTGGGTTTGTAGTAGACAAGATAAGGAACATATAGAAATAATTTTTATGTCTTTTGGTTAAGTATCAAGGGAGATATGAGTCGTCAAAGTTGCAAGTGTTTAAGACTAGGGCAGTGAGGTTTACTAAATTTCGGGCCTCGGCTCTTGAGAACCATTTGGACTTTAGAGGCAAAATTTGTTGGGGTTGTGTTTCTTATTGAGTTTACTACTTTGAATCAAAATCTTAAGTCAATATGATCTTTGAGCAAAGAGTTATGAGTGAAATTGTAACCGGATGTAGGTGAAAAGAGAAATAGAGTGAAAGCAGAATTGGGGTTTGTATGGGCAGAGTGTGTGTGTGGGTTTTTTTTGGGTATGAATGAAATTAGGGAGTGAGTTTGAGTGTGAAATTTTGATAGACGTGATCTAAGCAAGTTAAGAAAGAGATGAGGGTAAGTTTGATACTCATTTATCTTATAAAAAAAATGTTATGCTCTTTCAAAGTGATAGGGGTCTATTTCTAAGTCAGTGAAGTTTGGGGGAGCATATCTTTGTGATCAAAGTAGCATTTCGAGTAAAATTTGTTGGGGTTTGTAGATATATGAGTCTATTAAGTTGTGTAAAAAACTGATTGCTATTGGAGTTATGGTTAAAGAATTATGAGGAAATTTGTAGTCGGATCCAGAGTTGGTAGAAGACAGAATTAAAGGAGGAGAGTAGAGTCTATAACTCTATTTCCAAGAGGAGTTTTGGAGCAAAAATTGGAGGATGTTTACAACATAAAGCAAGCAACAAGCCTACCAAATTTCAATACTTGGGGTTTTGATAATGAGGAGCAATGAAGGTGTGAAGCAAAGGGGGTCCAGAATCAAAGGCAGCATGGAGGGGTTCCTTTGACAACATGGTTCTCTCCAACCACATGAGCTATAATCAAAAGGATTATGGGGTTTGCTTCTTTACTTCCTTAAGTACTTTGTGTTTAAATTTTGCTTCAATTGATATGATATCCTAGGATTTATGGGCAAATTTGAAGGCAGGTTTTTAAAGGCAGAATATGGCAAGATTAATAAAGTATGTTTTTATGTAAAATCTTCAGTTTTATGAACTTTATGAATCTCTTCTTGCACTTAAGAAACAAGAGGCACAAAAGAACCGGTGTTTCTTAGGGCTAAGACTCACAGCGACAGCAGGTTTAATTTTTTGTACTAAAGGTATTCTATGACTTTTAACAAATTTTTTATCTAAAAAACACATTGAGGCTCTTGAATATATTAAGATAGAGGCTTTGTGATGTTTAGGTCCCAAACAAATATCTATTATAAAATAAAGAGAGGGTTTTGAGGAGAGGATAGGACCTTTACTAGGAGTTGTATAAGATTCCAACTGCACGGTCTCTATTGTAGCTAGACAAATTCGTTTTTTGACATATTGTGTTCTTTGATAGTCGTACTCCTCATCTTGTAGTTGCGTTATTTCTTTGGATAATATTGAGTAGTGTGCTTAGATTCTCCACAATATAAGCATAATCCTTCTTGATGACAATGAGTCTTTTTTTATTCAATAAGAGGTTTAAAATGTATCACATCAATTTGCATGTCTTCTACTTTTGAATGTACGTATTGAAAAGACATTGATGTTACTATCGTATTATATTAACATTGGGGCTCTCTTGTGCGGCTCTTTGATCAAAATTCAAAAAGTCAATTGTCACACTTTACAACAAAATCAATTGCTTGACTCAATGTTTGAGGATCAGATAAATTAAGCATCAATTTCTTTACATCATATTGTAATCCATAGAAAAATTGGCTAATAATTGCAGCATCATTCCACTTGATGTCAATTACTAATTGTCAAAATTATGAAGTATATGATGTCACTGATCAATTGTCTTGTCGCAAGATGTAGATCTTGTTGGTTGCAATACAAATTACATCATATTTTCTATACATAGATCAAAATTTTATTAAAAATACTTCCAAATTATCCAATATTAGATCACGTCATTCAAGAAATGAAAAAAACCATGATTTAACAGAACCTGACAGTAGTATTCTAATAAACCTGACTTGTGATCTCTGGGTTGGATAACTTTGAGGTTGAAGTTCAATCACCAAATTTACTTGATTGATGAATCCTTAAAACTTAAATGTGGTGCCATCAAACTTCTTCGGCAAACTAATTTTTGGTTCTTTGATACTTAAATGGTGTTCAATCATAGGTGAAGTCGTATGGCTTGAAGCAGCTCGAATCATCTCTATATCTTCACTTCCTACTAATCTTGTTGCTCCTTGTGGTAGTACATTGAGTTGATGCATTATGAGCATTAATTCTCTCATTTACTCTTGCATTCGTGCCAGTGCACTCTTCATTTCAACAAGCTTTATTATAATACCACAATAGAAAAAGAAAAAAATGTCTACTTTCACTACAAAATGAAACACTCAAGATCAAAGGAAAATTTTTAGGAATAATATGTCACAGACATAAGATTTATTCTAATAATTATCTAATTAATATAAATCAATAGAAGTAGATAAAATAAGTTGATTTGATAATATCTGATAGAGAAGCTTCTTAGAAGCTTTATAAATGCGGAATCACCTTTATACATGTCTATAGGTGATTGGTAGGTTAGAAACTTGGTCAACAAGTTAGCCACATGGCGCACATATTGGTAGCTTGTACAACAAGCTAGCCATTTGTCACACATGTTAGTAGCTTACAGAACAAGCCAATACGTGGCAAACATGTCAAAAACTTGTCGTGCAAGTTTGACATGTATCTTGCAAATTAGACACGTGTACGAGGTCCTATAGAATACCACTGTCGTGGTAGAGAGAATTTGCCTCAAAAAAGTATTGGGCTTCTAACTGCAACTAAATATTCAACCAAGATCCAAAATAATAAAACCCTCAAGTTTTTATAAAAGTCTTTATTTTAGGGCTATTACACTTAATACATAAGTCTTATTTCACAAAAATACTCAAAATATAACAAAATACTCTAAACCCTCATTTGCCCATAGAAAGGGAATTTTTTCCGAATTTCATCAACCTATAATTCTTAATCTAACCGTTCAAATCTACTAAAATTTCACATAAAGTACTAATGTGCTCTTAACAACTAGCACAACAAGTTTCAACTATCGATTGTTTATCAATCTTTAGATATCATAAAAATCCTAACAGTAGTTTCAAACCCTTGTTTACAAACACCCGTGTACTAAATTCTTCATATCTCACAAATCCAATGTCCAAATTCTATGAAACTTTGATGTATAGCTTTTTAGCACAAAGATTCACCTTCTTGAAAATTTTTAGACAAAAATATGGCAAAATCCATCACTATGAACAAAACGGCCTATTTATTGCCTTGGAATTCAATCTGATATTTTTGACTCCCAATATCTCCTTCTTTAGAATTCTAAATGTAATAATTCTTTCTCATTAGATGTAGATCTTAAAACCTCCTCTCAAACCGCATCTCTCGATTTCCAAAAGCTTCCGTAAAACTCCTCCAATCTTCAAAAGTGTGATAGTAGGTAACATTTGCACACCTTAACTTCAAGCGCCTACTTCTCCCTCATAAAAATTCCAAATCTTTCAAATTTTATATCAAAAATGTAGCCTAAAAAACAAGCTTTTTAATCCTAGTCTTTGATTTTTGAATGGCCTCCTTGAAGTTGCCAAAATCCTTATTCTTGTTACGGGCAGCCTCCTCAAAGCCTATTGGGCATGACCATTGGCCAATAGGAATGAAGAACTTCACCCCTTGTCTTCATTCATCCTCACTTTATCTTCATCCTTCCAAATAGGTCTCTTAGTAGTTTAATTCTTCTTCTTTGGATCCCAATTGCCTCTCAAGGCTTTATACTAAATATTTAGGTTCTATATAATTTAAAAGCCATTATCAAATTAAATAAAAATTTAAAATAAATTTTCTTAAACCAATCTTCTTTAATTTACTTTTTTAATCATTCTAACACATATTTAAACCTATAAACATATTATACATTTTGAGTGGATTTTATATATTGTAAGCAATTACAGTACGACATCCATTCCCTCCAAACCTGTACATCTTCTGATATGTGCCACATATTATCTCTTTACATCTTCTTGAAAGTGGTCTAAATCACTCATAGGTTCTTCTACTTCATGTCCTTCCTCCAAGTGTTGATGTGAAATTTCTTCAAGGTCTTCTATTGTGAATTTTCCATCTCTTCTCTTGAAAGTCTTGACCCTCTTTCTGGCTATTGGGAATTCTAATGATAGCTCTATCTAGCTCGCGTAAAGAATATGTGGCATTATCATAGATTGAGACTACCACATATGGACAAAACCATTTTTTTGCAAATTTTCTTTCAGTACTATGTTGATGTGCTAAATTGCTATCATAAATTAGAACCCAATCTCCAACTTCTATAGGCCTAGGCCTTAATCTATAAGTCTTATCTAACTTTTTTTAAATTTTCAACCTTTCTTTAATTCTTTTAACCTTTCAGATGCAATCTGTAGGTCCTTAGGTAACCTTCCCAACTGCTCAATCTGGAGCTCTAATAATTTTTTTCTATCAATGCCGTCTTTCTAAGATAAAAACATCTATGTAAGATATATTTTTTCAACGAGCATTATAGGCTTTTGCCCTAACATCAACTCTATGGACATATAATTAGTGACAATATTGTGAGTAGTCCTATCAGCCCATAAAGCAAATCAAAGTAGCTTAAGCCATTGAATTGGCTTATCTTTATATGCCTTGATCAATGCATAAATGATAGGAGGGTGATCCCTCTCACTCTTTCCATTGGCTTCAAGATTATAAGAAGTTATCAATTTTAGCTGAATTCCATACCTGCGAAAGAATTTTTTTGTTTCAACAGCATCCAATTCTCCTCTATCAGCTCTCATCCTTCCAATACTTCCATATCTGCTAAAAATATCTTCCAATATAAATCTGCATATTGCTTCTATAGTCTTGGTTCTCAATACTCTTCCTTCAACATAATTTGATAGTTCTTCTCTTGCCAGAACCAAATATTTCATGACCCAAAGTCCTGATGGCATAGCTACCAAATCAATCACCTATTGAAAATATATAGCAAGTAGATAAGTAGAATGTAGCCTGTTTCTATATTTGACCTTAGATTGTAGCTGATACTCTGTGCATGAACTCACAAAATCTTCAACATCCTTGTACAAGTCCTTCCACCAATATCTCTCCTTGATCTTGGTATAAGTGATCCAAACTCCTCTATATCCTGCCCAAAGTGTATCATGAAATTCTTTCAAAACTTTATTCTTGGTCTCAAGGTCTCCCACCACCCTCAATAGAATTTTATCATCCCTTTTAAGCCTCTTCTATAAAAATCCATCTTCAAGCAAATAAGTATAGGATTGATGCCTGATATCCTTGAAAGTCTTATCTATTCAGCCTTCTTGCCTCTTTATTGTACTTAAATAAATTCCAATATCCCTCAGCCTGTCTTCATATAAATCTTCATGGAAGATTTGAATCTCATTTCCAAAATCCATTCCATTAGTAGCAAATGAATATCCGTAGTTCTTCTCTTCTTAATGTTCACCATCTTCACGTGCCATCATCTCTTCTTCAAAGGTATATCTAGCTCTAGACAGCATATCTGCCACTGAGTTCTTTTTACTAGTAATGTGTATCAAAACATGATTCAATGTTTTAATATAGGCTATCCATTTCAACATAATAATATTTGAAGTAGTGCAATTGATTACCATCCCAAGTAAAGGCAAACAATCTGTCTCCAAAACCACTCTAGCTCCAATCAAATAATTCCTCTCAGTCTTTAGAGCACTGAGTGCTCTCCAAAGTTCTCTTTTAACTTGTGGATAAGCCCTTTACCTTTCTGTAAGAATCCTCGCTCCAAATCTTATAACAAACCTGCTTCTCTCTCCATCATCTTGTCCAATAGCCCATCCAATTGCTATTGGACTTGTATCCATTGTTACAACCACTGGTCTCTTATACTGATAATCTACCTGTCTAAGGGCAAGCGGTGAATTCAAAATCTTCTTCAAATTTTTCATAGCTACTTCTTGTTCATCATTCCAGATAAACTTCTTACTCTTCTTCAATAATTTGTATAGTGGCTTTGATATATGTGCGAAGTGAGGCACCTAAATGAGATAGAATACACATGCACCCAAAAATCTTCTAACTTCTGTAATATTTTCACATGCCTTCATTTTAAATATAACATCAGTCTTTTTTGGATTTGATTTTCTACCATACTTGTCACACATGTGTCCCACCACCAAAATTTCACCAATTCCAAAGCTTGATTTCTTTATAGATAATGTCAAATTAATTGACTCAAGCTTCTCCAATATCCAAGCCATATCTTTAATGTGCTACTTGACAAACTGCCTATAATCTTTAGCATCCAAAGTTTCATCCTTATCTTCTTCCTTGCAACCTTTTATAGGTATATCATCCAAAAATGGGATGGTCTTTTCAAGTACAAATTCGTTCAATATTTGATTCATAGCATTTTGTATATGAGCCAGTGAGTTGGTTGCACCTTGAGGTAAGGTACGCATCCTCATTAAATTCAAAAGAGTCTTCATAGTGGTCAAATCTCTACTTTCTTTAGCCAATTGAAACTAATCATATTCAGAATATAAATCTCTAATAGAATAGATGGCATGACCGGAAAATTGTTCAGTTATTTCATCCACTACAAGACCTGATCCCATATTTCAAATAGTCACCCTATTTGCTGGTTGCATATCTTAAATGAATCTCAATGCCCCTGATTTTTTAGTTACAGTGAATCATTTGTTTGAATAGGAAGCAATTGAAGGTTCAAGGATACCCATCTCTATTTTTTCTTTTAACAATTCCATCAACTTAGGAAACAAAGCTCTAAATATAGGTATAGGTTTTAAATTCCATGGAATATGTGGTACAATGAAAATTACTATAGGTGCTACAACACTAAGATTGACACACCCAATTTCAACAGAAGTTAAGGCAAATGCCTTATCATGACTAATAAGCATTTCTTGAAACATCATTCTTTTTAGTGTTGTTAAGAAATCACCCCATTCAAATTTCAGCTTAACTATTGACTCTTGAGTAAATTCATGTCCAATTTTATGCTTTTCTCTCAATCTTAGTTTTTTGATTGCTTGCTTGATGTGTTCCATAGTATCAGGTGTTAATTGAGTGGCCATTGATTTCATCATTTTGGCCACAATCTTATACTTGGTTTGCACAATAGTCTCAGGTTTTAATCCATAGCTTGTAGCACATCCAATACATGTTACCATCTTCTTCAATTTTTCATAACCCTCCCTTGATTGTATCTCTACAATAACATCTTTATCTATCCTTGTGACTAAATTCTCTATAACTTGTATCAATCTATCTTCTAAACCAGCTTCTTTTAGTATTCTTACTATGGCTTCATCATTTGAAACTAATCCCACTCTTTTTAAGTTTTTCTCTTGTTTCTTTATTCTTCTCCTATTTACAAAATTTAAATCTTTAATCCTTTGAAAGCTCACAAATCCATCATCACTCAAATCCAAAATACTAAAATTCAAATTATGTACATTGAGATTTGTAAATAATCTATTTGTACCTATGTTCTCCCATGCTACAAAGGTGCCCTTTAGAAATCCAAGAATTTGCTTCTTGACTCTAAAGGTATTTCTCTCAACTGCTCTCCGTGCCTTTTATGAATAGATTTTATAGTAAGGAATTGTACAGCATTTTTTCCATCACAACTACAAGTCCTGGCATAATGTGAATGATCATCTAAGACTCTAGTCTCCATCCTAGCAGTTGTGATATAAGATTGATCAAGTATTACTAGATATGTAGTAGAATTTTATACAAAAAAGTTTTGTTCCACCTCCACATCTCGAATCTTGGCCTTCACAACTAGACAAGCTCTATATAGATCACCTTGCTCATTATTTGCAGCTCTAATCACCCAGCCATGGTTGATATCAATTGACCACTTATTCTTCTCATATACTCGCCTGGACATGATGTTAATTTCTGATCCATAATCAATCAAGGCTAAAATTGAATCTTTAGAATCTCCCAACCTCACTTGTGTTTTTGTAGTAGCCCTAGCTCAATATAAAATTGAGTTGCTATCACTTTATATTTCATCACCATCTCTCTTTGAAGAACAAATAACTCGTGCTTCTTGTGTAATTTTTTTTTCTTTACCAGATTCTATTGGTATAGACTTTATTTGATATTCTTCTATATCCTTAGTATGATTGATTTGAGCTGTGCCCTTTATATCAATCATGTTTTCAAACTCTAATAATGCAGATTGAGCAAATACCTGCCCTATTTCTTCTTCCTCATCTTTAATTACACAAGTATCTAATGCTTTCACCATAATAGCTTTAGCTGTCATTTGCATCTTTTTCTTTATTACATCAAAAATTAGCTTGTGAAAATCCCTCTTTGCAATACCAAGAGCCTCTCTTAGAATGAATTCAATTTTGGCATCCAAAATCTTCTCTTCTAAGATATTCTTCATATCTATTGATGTTTCAATATCAAACTGAAGTTTATAGACAAGACCTTTATCTTTGGACTTGCATGTGCCATCCTTCTCCTTCTCTTTGTCCTTCTCCCGTCATTCTTTTGGCAATGGTACATCGCCAAGATGGACAAAAGAAGATATCTTCTTTGATTTCTATCCCTGAAAAGCTTCATTATTCCTTGGAAACCTCCTTTTGCTTACAGATTCAACAACATCTTCTTCATGAGCAGCTTTGCCTCTCTTCTCTTCAACCATAGCATCATTCAAATCATCACTCTCTTGATTTTCATTTAAAAATGCTTTGATACTAATAGCATCAACTGGATCATTTCAACCAGTCATCTTCTTGATGGCTTCAGCTCCCCTGAACATGGCCTCCATAGTTGGTAGAAAAACAGTCTTAATTGCACTTTATTCAACTGTAATAGAATAAGATTGTGCTCCCTTTTTGTACATGGTACCACCTTTGCTTGTTTGTTCATCTACCAACTTCTTCATACCTCCTTTTCTAAAGTTGGTCCTCAAAGGCTCATCAGAACTTACTAGTCTTATCCTCCCTTCCTTGAAATACACAATATTTTTCCTGATTGCAGCTCTATAGCTTTCGCATTTGCCACACTTGTGGTCTGGATTGTCACACCACATGCATCTTTTTACAAATTCCTTCAAACCTTCAATTGTCTTCGATGAGCTGGCCTTTTGAAATTTCTTAAGTTCACTCATTTCTACTTATTCCTTATTCCTTAACCAGCTCTTTAATGGCATCATCTTGAGCAGCCTTGTTTGTCTTCTACAATGGTACTGAACTTGGAATTGCAGATATTGGCTCCAACAATAATAATGATCCCCGAGTCTTAATCTTTTGCTACTTGGCCACAAGCCCTACTGTCTCTTTCACCAACCTCTAATTATTTGTAAATCCACTCTCAAATGTCTTGTCTGCAAGATGAAAAAGCAATTTGTCCTCCAAATCTTTATCAATTGCTTGTAAAAATAACTCAATCTTCTTAGTGTCCAATAGTTGCCTCTCTTGCCGTGGTAATTGGCTAAGCTTCCTTTCAAATTCTTTGATCAATTTATTTGGAGCCATCTGATTCCCTGGCCTTTATTCAATCCATTCCAAAAATGATCTTTTGGTCACCCTCTCTGAATCTTCTTCAAAAAATTCATCCTTCAAAAGTTCTTTAAATCTATTCCACAATGTAATTCCTTCAAGCAACTCTTGCACCCTCTCCCTGATCTCAGGTATCACTGCTAAATCAAAGGTGGTAATCATTCTCACCTCTAAAATTTGATGTACCTCTATTTCACATGTATAAATCTTTAAGAACTTGGTAATGTTTCTCCCTTCAAACCTCCCAGCCTTATCTACTACTACCTGTAAGGCATTGATAGTGATCCTATCATCTCCTTGAGTTTGTTGCCTCTCATCCATAAATTGAGTAAATGCCTTAAATAAATCCTGGGCACCTACTCCCCTTGGTTCTCCAAATCCAAGATTTTGATCTCCCATTTTGGCTTAATAAATAATTAATGCCTTAAGGCTCTCTCAATGGAAGCACCAATATATCGTGGTAGAGAGAATTTGCCTTAAGAAAGTATTGGGCTTCTAGCTGCAACTAAATATTCAACCAAGATCCAAAATAATAAAACCCTCAAGTTTTTATAAAAGTCTTTATTTTAGGGCTATTACACTTAATACATAAGTCTTATTTCACAAAAATACTCAAAATATAACAAAATACTCTAAACCCTCATTTGCCCATAGAAAGGGAATTTTTTCCGAATTTCATCAACCTATAATTCTTAATCTAACCGTTCAA
Source organism: Physcomitrellopsis africana (assembly GCA_036785485.1). Taxonomy (NCBI): domain Eukaryota; kingdom Viridiplantae; phylum Streptophyta; class Bryopsida; order Funariales; family Funariaceae; genus Physcomitrellopsis; species Physcomitrellopsis africana. The sequence goes on along the minus strand of JAWRVF010000468.1, from coordinate 257,064 downwards.
ATCTACTAAAATTTCACATAAAGTACTAATGTGCTCTTAACAACTAGCACAACAAGTTTCAACTATCGATTGTTTATCAATCTTTAGATATCATAAAAATCCTAACAGTAGTTTCAAACCCTTGTTTACAAACACCCGTGTACTAAATTCTTCATATCTCACAAATCCAATGTCCAAATTCTATGAAACTTTGATGTATAGCTTTTTAGCACAAAGATTCACCTTCTTGAAAATTTTTAGACAAAAATATGGCAAAATCCATCACTATGAACAAAACGGCCTATTTATTGCCTTGGAATTCAATCTGATATTTTTGACTCCCAATATCTCCTTCTTTAGAATTCTAAATGTAATAATTCTTTCTCATTAGATGTAGATCTTAAAACCTCCTCTCAAACCGCATCTCTCGATTTCCAAAAGCTTCCGTAAAACTCCTCCAATCTTCAAAAGTGTGATAGTAGGTAACATTTGCACACCTTAACTTCAAGCGCCTACTTCTCCCTCATAAAAATTCCAAATCTTTCAAATTTTATATCAAAAATGTAGCCTAAAAAACAAGCTTTTTAATCCTAGTCTTTGATTTTTGAATGGCCTCCTTGAAGTTGCCAAAATCCTTATTCTTGTTACGGGCAGCCTCCTCAAAGCCTATTGGGCATGACCATTGGCCAATAGGAATGAAGAACTTCACCCCTTGTCTTCATTCATCCTCACTTTATCTTCATCCTTCCAAATAGGTCTCTTAGTAGTTTAATTCTTCTTCTTTGGATCCCAATTGCCTCTCAAGGCTTTATACTAAATATTTAGGTTCTATATAATTTAAAAGCCATTATCAAATTAAATAAAAATTTAAAATAAATTTTCTTAAACCAATCTTCTTTAATTTACTTTTTTAATCATTCTAACACATATTTAAACCTATAAACATATTATACATTTTGAGTGGATTTTACATACTGTAAGTACTTATAATACGATACCGCCATGTAGCTCTTGGGTAGATAGTACAAATAGAAACAAGAATAAAGCCTTCTTCACTCTTATCAATTTCTTTCTTGTTTCTAGTCCAGTTTCAAGAATCTATAGTTTTCTTGTCTTGTGGCAATAGCCATTCTAATTTCTTTTAATATACGTACTTTCTTATTTTTATTTTATTATACTTCTTAATAAAAGTTTCATATGTTTATTTGCTTTCATCGAGTTCTTGTCCTTGACAAATTGACAAGAATACACATACAGTATCAAAGTTTTGTCTTTTCTTGATTAAGAGTGGATTACCCCTTTTTCTTGATAAGACATAAGCATATTTGAAGTTATGGAGTACCCACTTCTAAATTGATATTGTTTTTAGAATTTTTTCTTTTGAGTGTGTTATTCTATATTTCTTGAAGTAAGAGTAGATATCTCCTTTTTTATTATATTATAATGGCAAAGCTTGCGGAAATAAAGAGTGGAATGGCACAAATGCAAGAGCAAATGAGAGAGCTAATGCTTGCAATGCATCAACTCAATTTATTACCACAAGGAGTAATAAGATTAGTAGGAAGTAAAGATATAGAGATGGTTGGAGCTGCGTCAATATCTACACCAAACCATATCACCTCACCTATGATGGAGTACCATTCAAACATTAAAGAACTAAAAATTAGTTTGCTTGAAAATTTTAATGGCATAAGATCTAAGTTTTGAGGATTCGTCAATTAGGTACAACTAATAATTGAACTTCAACCTCAAAGTTATCCTACATAAGGATCTCAAGTTAAGTTTATTAGAACGTTACTTTTGGATTTTACTTTATTATGGTTTTTATCTTTTTTTGAACAATGTGATCCAATATTGGATAATTTGGAGATATTTTTAGCAAAATTTTGATCTATATATAGAAAATATGATGTAATTTGTATTGCAACCAACAAGATTTGTATCCTATGACTAAAAATTCGATTAGTATCATTATACGCTTCACAATTTTGACAATTAGCAACTAATATCAAGTGGAATGATGTTGCACTCATCAGCCAATTTTTCTACGGATTACAATATGAGATAAGAAAATTAATGCTCAATTTATCTGATCCTCAGATATTGAATCAAACAATTGATTTTGCTATGAAGTGTGACAATCAACTTTTTGAGTTTTGATCCAAGAGTTGTATAAAAGAACCTCAATATTATTATTCAATGGCAATATTAACATCCTCACAAAATGTACATTCAAAAGTAGAAGACATACAAATTGATGTGGTATGTTTTAAATCTCTTACTAAACAAGAAAAGATTCGGCGTCGTTAAAGAGGATTATGTTTATATTACGGAGAACCTAAGCTCAGTGCTCAACATTGTCTAAAGAAATGATACAACTATAAAATGAGAAGTACAGCTATCAAAGAAGATAATATGTTGAAAAACAAATTTGTCCAGCTATAATAGGAACCGTTGTCATATGGCGTGAACTTCTATTTGGGAATATACTGAATACATGGTTATAGAGAGTCTATCTGTAACTTATTGGCCAAGCTCTAATAAAATATTTTTTCTTAATAAGAAGGACAAATATACACAATAATATAGAAATATGTATTATATAGATAAAACCTCTTATTTATAAGTAGGTTTGTACATAGGATTTTTCTATAATATGTAGAAAATCCTTAGGAATCTTTTAAAGACTCATCTATATATCAAAATTTTATCATGGCTCTATATATCCATCTTTTATACCTCCATGAAGTCTTGACTTCCAAAACCCTTTTAGTATAAACAAAAATCCAAATTTGCAACAAAATCCCTTCAAAGTATTTTTTTTTCTTGCAAAAGATGTTATTCTTTCTAAACTTTAGAAATTCTTATATTCTAATCCAACCATTCAATCCTCTTCAAACTTATAAATATAGTAGATTTTATCCTTAAGCATTATCACAAAAAAAATCAACTGTAAATTCACTTCTGATTGTTCAATATCTCAAAAATCCTAGCAGGTGCTTAAAACCTTAGCTCAGAGACACCTGAGCACTATTTTCCTTATATCTCACAAATCTAAAATTGTAATTCCACAAAAAATTTGTACATAGACTTGTGACATAATTATATACACTCTTAAAAATTTTGAGCCAAAAATTTATTAAATTGCTCAAGATATGGCTCAAAATACAACTATTATGTAAGTAGGTTACTTATTGCCTTTAAGTTTGTAAGCACTAACTTCAACTCCTAATAACTCCTTTATTCCGACTTGGAATTCATCAAGTCATTCATATCAAGTGTAGCCAAAAAAGTGCTCTCTCTAATTCAAGTTGCCGATCCTTGATTGCTTTCTGTATGCGCGAATTATACCCAAGAGTGTGATAATAGATTCAAAATCAACACCTTAATTTTGAGCGTCTATAACTTCTTTATAAAAAATGAAAATCAGACAAAATTTGCACCTAAATCATATCCAAAAATCTAAACCTTATCACCCTAGCCTCTGATATTCGAATCCTTTCAAAAAACAAACCCTAACTCCTAATAAATCCTCGGGTAGTCTCCTTGAAGCCCATTGGGCATGATTTTTGGCCAATAGGAATAGAGACTTCTATCATCCTTCTCTATTCATCCACATAGATGGCTTAGCTATCTCCTTTCACACTAAAAACCCCTTTCTAATCCTTTTTGTTATAAGATTTATATACTTTGTGCTTTAAGTATCAAATAAAAGAAGTAAATTAAGATCTTAAGGGTCACCAATGTCTAACAAAGGTGACTTAAGATATACAAAATTTACTATCAATATAAAATCAACCTCAAAATTACTATCAAAAGAAGAAATAAGGTTGTATAAATCTCAATAATAATCTTTTTAATAGATCCCTTCTAAATTAGCAACCTAATCATATCTTGTAACCAATAAAAGTCCACTGATGTAGCTCTCATTTAGCTATATAATAAAATATATATTAAATATACATATATAATTTTTTCACATAATAGTTAAACTACGACACGACACCGTGCAGTTGGAACCTTGTACAATTCCTAGTGAAGGTCCTATTCTCTTCTCAGAATCCTCTCCTTGTTTTATAATTGATATATATTTAGGACCAAAAAACTACAAAGCCTCTGCCTTATTAGATTCAAAAGCCTCAGCATGCTTTTTAGATGAACAATTTGTTAAGAATTGTAAAATACTTTTAGTACAAAAAATTAAATCCATACATGTAGAAGTCATAGATGGTTGTCCATTGTCTTCTAGAGATGTTACTTATGAAATCCGTCCTACGAAAATAACAATAGATGGTCATAATAGCTACATAGCCTTTAATATAATTAAATCTCCGACTAATTTAATTATTTTAGATTTATCATGGCTAGAAAAATATAACCCTCAAATAGATTGGAATTCTCGTAGACTTGACTTTTCTCAGAATATTATTAGACATCGTGCAGACCAAGTGAAAAGCTATAAGTCTAGTATGGTAAAATTCATATTTATAGATACAAAAGCTTTTATACACTCAACAAAAGAAGAATGAACTTTTGCTATTTATAACACATCTATTTCTGATGGTGGAAAGACTTTAAGTGGCATTCCAAGCTAATATCTAGATTATCAAGATATTTTTGAAAAAATATATATATAAATATTTTTCCGGAGCATCATGCGTATGATTGTTCAATTGACCTCAAAGAGAGAGCTCAGCCTCCATTTGGACCAATCTACAGCCTATCACAAAATGAGCTAATTAAATTCAAAGAATATATTAATAAAAACTTAACCAAGAATTTTATGTCATTCGAAATCTCCAACAGGAGCTCCTATCTTGTTTGTAAAGAAAAAAGATAAATCACTACGGATGTGTATAGATTATCGAGGGCTCAATAAGATTACCATCAAGAATAAAAACCCTCTACTATTGATATCTAGACTTCTGGATCAATTGAATCAAGCTAAGACTATACAAAAATAATTTGGTCCGCATCAAAGAAGGAGATGAATGGAAGACTACTTTTCAAACAAGATATGGACATTTTGAATATATAGTTATGTCTTTTGGACTCACGAATGCACCAGCTATTTTTCAACATCTCATGAATGATTTTCGTGAGTTTTTAGATGATTTTATTATTTGTTGCTTAGACAATATTTTAATCTATTCTAAACACATAAAAGAACATGAATTACGTGTTTGTCATGTATTACAAAAACTTAGAGATATCAGATTATATGCCAAGATGGAAAAGTAAGTATTTCACACTACTCAAGTTGGTTTTTTAGAATACATCATTTTGAATGTTGGTCTCATGATAGATTCTAAAAAAGTCTAGACAATCATGGATTGGAAGATTCCAAGAACAGTAAAGGATGTACAATGCTTTTTGAGATTTGTCAATTATTACCAAATCTTTATTAAAAACTTTTCTAAAGTTGCAGCTCCACTTACACGTCTAACTTGTAAAGACAAACTTGAGTGGAGTAAAGAAGCAGAAGCATCATTTGAAGCATTGAAAATAGCTTTTACTTGTGCACCAATTTTGTATCGCGTGGATTTTTCTAAGATATTTTTTATAGAAACAAATGCATCAAATTTTTCTTTGGTTGCAATATTGTCACAAATAGAAGTAGAAGACAAACTCCACCTAGTAGCTTTTTATTCTAGAAAATTTTCAGCAACAGAGATCAATTATAAAATCCACGATAAAGAACTTCTTGCAATTGTGGATTCTTTTGAAGAATGGCGCCACTATTTAGAAGGTGCTTCTAGTCCAGTCATTGTATATATAGATCACAAGAATCTTGAGTACTTTATGTTAGCACGTATGTTAAATTATCATCAAGCTTATTGGAGCATGTCTTTGTTAAGATTCAAATTCATCATCACTTATCGGTCAGGAAAACAATAAGATTTGTCTGATGCTCTTTCTAGATGATCTTATCTTGTACCAAAAGAAAAAGATGCAGCTTTTGATCAACAAAGAACGATCTTTCTGAAACTAGAGCAATTTCATATTTGAGCAATAAAATCAACATTGATTGTTGATTTAACATTTCTCAAGCAAATCCAATTAAGTATGCCCTCAGATCCTCTTGTTCATGATATTAAGAATAATTCTTCTAAATCTCATAATACTTTAAAGTTTGAATTCAAAGACAACTTATTTTATTTTGAGGGATGTTTATACGTCCCAAAAGATGAAGCATGACTACGTACTCTTGAAGCTCGTGACAACTTTCCTGCAGCTGGACATTTCGGATTCAATAAGACCTTAGAGTTAGTTTCAAGAGATTTTTGGTGGCTTCAAATGTAGAAGGCTATTAAAGAATTTGTGTAGTCATGTGATGTTTGTTCAAGATTGAAAACTCCTTGTCATCAACCTTACGGACTTTTCCAACTATTACCTATACCAAAACAACCTTGGTCTTCTATTTCTATAAATTTCATCATGGATCTTCCAAATTCAAGTTCATATGACTCTATATTCATGATCGTAGATCGTTTCACTAAGATAGCATATTTTGTATTATGTAAAAAATCTATCACAAGTGAAAAAACATCTAAACTCTTCTTTGACAATATCTATTGCTATCATGGATTATCAAGGGATATTATATCAGATAGAGGGACGCAATTTGTGTCAAGATTTTAGAGAATATTTTTTAAGATTTTAAAGGTGGACATAAAGCTATCTTCAACTTTCCATCTTCAAACTGATCGACAAACTGAGCATATAAACTAAGTCTTGGAGCAATATTTGAGGTGTACCATCAACTACCAACAAGATGATTGGACAACTCTCTTACCATTGGCAGAATTTGCTTATAATAATACAATATATTCTTCTACACAACAAACACCTTTCTTTGTCAATTATGGTTACCACCCATAATTTGATATTTTTGATTTTTCAAAAGTTGATAATCCAGCAGCAAAAGATTTGGCAAATCATTTATCAGAGCTACATGCAATAATAAAGGTGTAATTAAAAGAAGCTCAAGAATGACAAAAAATAAATGCAGATGCGTATTGCAAAGAATAACTACAATTCAACGTCGGAGACAAGGTATGGTTACTTTGTCGCAATATGAAGACTACTCGTCCTTGTGATAAGTTGAACTATCATAGGCTTGAACCTTTTCCTATTTTTGAACAAATCAATCCAGTTGCATATCGATTACACCTATCAAAGTCCATGAAGATCCATCTTGTATTTCATATATCTCTTCTTAAACCATACAAGATAGTGAGTATACCAAGAAGAAGACAAGTGCCACCTCTTTCTATAGACGTGGACAATAATGAAGAATTTGAAGTGGAAAAAGTCTTAGATTCGAGGCAGCACCAAAATAGATTGGAATATCTTATTCATTGGTACAAATATGATATTAGTGAATACATATGGGAACCAGCAAAGAAAATAGAAGCTTTTCATCAACAACATCTATCAAAACCAAGATGAGGATTTTCTCTATAAAAGAAACACAATCTAGGCAAGATAACATTCTACTTTCTATCCTTGTTTGTAGGTTCTTTGTATTTGTGACATTAAGAAGATGGAAAACCAACAACCAACGGATTCAACTCAAGAACCTTCATTTGGTGATTTATCAAATGAGACATTATAACTATCACAACCTTCAAGACAATGGAATAGAGATGAAGACCCTCAAGAACGACATGTCCTTCCTTGAATTGATGGCGAAATACAATGTGTTTGATATCATGACCTTAGAAGAGACTCCCGATGTTTGGTGATACTTTTAGAGGTAGGAACTATTCTTGATGGTATTTCTAATGTTTTCTTTGAAGGTAGTTATGAACGCCTCAACAATGATCAAATAGCAAGGTGGTCCTCTTGCCCTAGTATGGAACATTATCGATGGCTGAAAGGACCTATCAACTATCTTTGAAAGAAACAAAGATCAAAATATGTGACAAGTACAATTCGACATATTCTAGACTTTCTCAATATGCAATCACCACTCCTCGTGGAACTCATCCCTAGAAGAGAGGGTAACGTGATGTACATAAGATTTATTCTAATAATTATCAAATAAAAGTAGATAAAATAAATTGATTTAAAAATATCTAATAGAATAGCTTTTAAGAAGCTTTATAGATATAGAATCACCTTTATACATGTCTATAGGTGATTTTTAGATTGAAAACTTAGTCAACAAGCTAGCCACATGGCATACATATTGGTAGCTTGTGGAATAAGCTAGCCATATATTGCACATATTGGTAGCTTGCAGAATAAGCCAAATACGTGGTGCACATGTGGAAAACTTATCGTGCAAATTTGACATGTGTCTTGCAAATTAGACACATATAGGAGATCTTATAGAATACCGTCATATAGCTCTTAGATAGATAGTATAAATAGAGACAAGAGTGAAGCCTTCTTCACTCTTGTCAACTCCTTTCTTGCTTCTAGTCCAGTTTCAAGAGTCTATAATTTTCTTGTCTTGTGGCAATAACCATTCTAATTTCTTTTAATATATATATATTTTTTTTACTTCTATTTTATTATACTTCTTAATAGAAATTTCATATGTTTATTTGCTTTCATTGAATTCTTGTCTTTGACAATAATCCTCAACTTCTAATATGCTTATATCTTATTAAGAGAAAGGGATAATTCACTCTTAATCAAGAAGAAACAAAGTTCTAATATTGTAACTTTATTCTTGCCAATCTATCAAGGACTCAAATTAAAATAAATGCATAAGTTAGTAAAAACTATGTCAAAAGAGAATAACAAGATAGAAATAAAGAAGTATGTATATTCAAGAAGAAATTGGAATGGCTATTGCTAAAGACTAGAAAATACATGAGACTCTTAAAGTAGATTAGAAGCAAGAAAGAAGTTGACAAGAATGAAGAAGCCTTCACTCTTATCTCTATATATATTATTTATCTAAGAACTACATGGCGGCGTTCTATAGGACCTCCAACACGTGTTTATTATGTAAGACATACATCAAACCTGTAAGATAAGTTTCCTACATGTACGCCATGTACTTAGCTTGTTCCACAAGCTACCAACATGTGCAACACGTGGCTAGCTTGTTGGCCAAGTTTCTAACCTATCAATTATCTATAAACATGTATAAAGGTGATTCCACGTTTATGAAGTTTTTAGGAAGCTTCTCTATGAAATATTATCAAATTAACTTATTTTATCTACTTCTATCAATTTACATTAACTAGGTAATTATTGGAGTAAATCTTATGTTTGTGACAATACCTAGATTCTAACTAGAGTTGGTTTTTAAAATTTTGATTAATTTTTAGAGATTATTAATTTCTGAAATATTAATTATTAGAGAGATAATTTTATATATATATATATATATATATATATATATATATATAATAAAAAAAATATTGATTTATTAATATGATAATAAAAAATAATAAAAGTATATTTTAGATAATAAAATTTTAAAAATTATTCAATAAAATATTATTATATATATATATATATATATATATATATATATATAAGTTTATTTATAATAAAACTATATTATTTTATAAAATAAGTTATATATATATATATATATATATATATATAAATTATATTCTTTTCAAATATGTATATATGTGTATATATATATATATATATATATATATATATATATATATATATATTTGATAAATTTATTTTATACAATTATAATAATCATAAAGAAATAAAAGAATTTATATGATTCCTATTATGTAAAGATATGTTATATGATAATAAGATGATTATTTAAGATATGAAATTTTATTTTAATTTTTTTATTAAAAAAATTATGGCTTTTATATAAGTTGTAAATGGTTTGTGTCTAAAATGCCACAAGAAATAATATTTTTAGTATTTTAGCTTGTTCTATAAATCACAAAAATTTAATATTATTATCCTTATATATGTTCTATATATTTTCTTCTTGATTATTCTAGGGACAATGCTTTTGATGTTCTTTATTTTCAGCTTCTATTCAAATTCTTGTCCTTTGAATATCTTTTTTATGATTTTTAATCCTTTATGTGATAAATTTTTATTAAAATTTTTATTTTAGGTTTTAAATTTATTTATTTTTGTATTTTTATTAAAATAAGTAAATATTTTGTATTTTATTTATTTTATTGTATAAATTAGTATGATAAGTGTTAAAATGTATTAGTAGGAGGTTATAGTTTTAGAGATAAAAAATTATATTTTATCAATAATTGAGTACAAATTAAATCATTTATAATAGTATTAAGTTATATATTGAAATCAATGTGGATTTGAAATATTATTAATAAATATAAAGTTCTTCAAAACTACTTTGAAATACTAATTATATAATTTTAAAGAAATATGTGTTATTACTTTATATGATTTATATCTATTATGACTTTTTAAAAAATATATAATTTTTTGATGTGTTTTGAGTCTCATTTTAAACAAAATAGAAACAAAACAAAATAAAATATTTTCATATTAAATTTTAAGCCAATATAACTTTTTTTCCTAACATTTTTATATTTTGTATAGTTTCCAAGCATCTTTAATAATAGATTTTTTTATTTACAAAATCTATTATTTGTATTCAATTCTAATGCTTGATGTATTAGTATCCATATTTATTTTTGTAGTATTAATATAAGTGTATAAATATAGGTATATAAATATAAAAATTATACATATATATTTAAAAGATATGATAATTTTTTTTTATTTCATAAAAAAATTTATAAAGTAACTTTGACAAATGTTTTGATAACCAAATTTTTTACTTAATATTCTATGATCTCCTAGAAGCTTCTACCACAATTAGATGAATTAGGTACATTTTTTTGTACTATAATTCCAATACCAACCTTAAAATTAAAATTGAGTTATACTATTATACACACAAAATATAAAAGAAGATATCTTTGTTCTTCACTAAGAATATGTAAAAGCAATTAAGTCAAGAGATTTTCAACATTTAATACTCACAAGATTAAATAGTATTATACTCTTAAATCATAAATCTCTTTAGAGTAGGTATAAACAAAACAACTTCTCTTTGCAGTAAAGGCAATTTTATGAAGTTGAAGATTTCTTATAGTAATAATTATTAGTTGATAGACTTAGTTAAATGGTAAGAATTTAAAAATTAGTTATAATATTATAATTTGTACCAAAGTAATAAAGCATAAAAGAAGTTTTTTAGTATATTGTTCTAAAATATTCAAGGTAAAGTTAATGATGAAAGTAAAGAGCTATTATTCCTAATATACCACATTGTATTATAATCTTATACATATCACACAAGTATTGTGTAATGAGCATTGTAAATATGAAAAATTAAAGCACTAAAATCTATTTTTTGGCCATGTAGAAACATATATGTATTCACCATCAATGTATTTATTATTTTGCATCTTCAATTAAAAAATGCCATCTCAAAGGGACTAAACTACATTCCACTAAAGCCCACTTCAATCAATCTATGCATTTCTATTATTCTAGATGCATTCTAATTAGTAGTAACAACTTTTAATTTAGATGCCTTTAGCTTTTCAATAAGAGAGGTCCAAAAGTAGATCAAAATTGAATGTATAAATTGCTTAAAAGAAGCTTCACAAAAAAATTTGTATGGATTTTAATATTTACGAATTAATCTCTTTGCTCTTATAATAGTTTAGAATATAACTACTTAGGTGAAAAGAAAAAAAAAAAAAAAAAAAAAAAATTGCTTAGGCTTGGATAAAGTAGCAAATAATTATTGTTTTATTTGTATTTTGCCACATGTGTCTCTTGGCCTTAGAACAATTATCAAGAGAAGATTTCACTTCTTGCAAAGAAGGTGACACATAAATATTAAGATTGCACCTACTTTCTAAAGTATGTGCTAATTTGCAAGAGCTCATTCTACAAATAAAAGTAGAGTACAAAAGCTTATTATATTTCTTGACAATATATAAATAATATATAAAAAAAAAAAATTATAGGCTCACAAATATATTTTATGTAATTTATTCTAGAATTGCTCACATATTAACTATATCTATAATACTAATATTAAATTTGGTGAAGCAATGAATTTTTTATTAGAAAAAAATTACTACATATTTTTTAAAGTAATAACCTTTCTACTTTGGTTGGCAAATTTGGCCCTTAAAATATTCCTTAATGTGTATAAGAGAATATTTGACATGTTTGTTGTAGACATAACAAGATGCTATGAGAGTATCCTATTGTTTGAGGATGATAGTCTCCTATATGCAATTGCATAAATTAATAAGTCTAGTTATCACAAATAGAAGGAACTCCATTCTTGTTTAAACCTAATAATTTAAATTTTAAAAAGATATTTTTAAGCAAGTGGCAAAAACAATTTCAACATCTAAGCCCTTGTCTTATGGTTTGCAATCTAAAATCACAAGCTTATTAAACTTTACACATGGCTATAAAGAACTACTGTATTAATTCAAGCAATTGGAAGGCATATGACCCTATGCCATTTAATAACAAGTTTTTGAAAACCACTTTGTGGGTTGTCTAGATAGCCAACTTCTCTACCCTACATTCTATAATGTTTTAAAAACTTTGAGTGTTTCACAATTGAAGAATGTCAAACAGTTAACAACTAACATTAGGTCAACCTGGACAATTGCTTCTATGGAATAGCCTTGAATTGTGGATAGTATAGGACTCCAAGGATCGAATGGTATCACGTTCTCAGATGATGAGCCGAAGCGTGGACGTGTTGAAGTATGTGTAGATCTCTTTGGAGTGGATGTAGAAACAGCGCACCTCCTCCCTGCGGTGGAGGCAATTGCATGAAGATGCAGAGCTCTAGATGCGGTGATTACTAGCTGACAGATTTGATCAGATGGTGAGATTTGAGAGATCAGTTGTAGTGACACAGCGTACAAAGAAGTTGCCATTGCAATGTTCTGGAATGCTCATGGCGAAGTTGTTGATGGAAGCTGTGAGCTACTGTCCCTAATACACTACACTGTGTTGTCATCCTATACTTGTCACACGTGTTGTGTGATGTGCATTATTGTGGACAAGAGAAACTGGGGCACTGATATTCATGCGCCGGACGTGTGGAAACATGTGTGTGTCTACATCTTGACGTGAAGCTGCAGCTGGATCTTCAGTGTTTCGGCATGTTTGTATCCGTTGAATTTGGCATCAACCCCAAGGAATTCTTTCCAGGGACTATGATTCTTAACGGGATTCTTCTTGAGGGTATCAACACAGCGACCATTTGAATAATTGATGACATTGAAGGTGCCTTATCAAATTCAGACTAAATTACCAGCCCTAGTCATGGAAATACCATTTTTATATGAACAAAGCGTCCCATCAGCCAAGTGAGCACATCTGCGAAAGCCTCGTCCATGCAGTTGCCTCACCCTCAAACCCTGTACGTAAACACTTGTTAAAAGGATGCTATTCAAGAGAGCTTACAGTCAATCCAGTTGATAATCAAATTTTTAAATCAGATATAAATACATAGATTAATGTAATAAGCGACGATTACCGATGTTACCATGCATGTAGTGAACGGGCTGAAGACACCATGACAGTGCCTCACAAGAAAATCACAGGCTTAGACATAGACTCACTTCGAATAAATTGTGCACATCAGCTGCTTCCAGACATCTTTCAACTTCACACTGAGATCTCAGAAGAGCGACTACAAATGTATATATATATATATATATATACAGAACGCACAATGTTGGTAACGTCTTCCCACGGTGGATTCAAACCTGACCTTAGCAGCTTCCACTGCAGCTTTCTTTGAGCTTTCGCATCGTGAGCAACCGTGACATCTTTGTAAGGGTGGCTTGTCGCACTAGAATGGATCTTCACATGGTCTCAATTACACGACCCAAGGTTGAAGGGGAGTCGAACCTGTGGAAGTTGGGCAGAGAACGCCAAGGCAGACATAGCTAGTAAAGTTTGTAGAGGTTAATAATAAAACCGTTAGTGGAGGTTACACATGCGAAGCGCGATGGCTTCATGTAGATCGCAAGAGAATCTGAGAATCAACAGAGGTAGCAAACATTGTGAATCACTAAGAGCTTGCCGACCGAATCCTTCCAAAATCTAACGCTGTTGGTCACACAACAAGTAGATGCCTCTCTTTATGAATGGAACATCTGTGGATAACAGATGCACAGCAAAGACTCATTATTAATCCTGGATGTATTATTATGTATCAAATGAGATAATCTTGGGAGCATACAAAACTTCGTTACATATCTGCACAGATGTGCTAAGAGAAAAACTATAATTTGGACAATACCCTACACTGGAGTTCTAGATAGCTCTATGTGACAGTTCCGAGTTCACTACTTATCAAGTGAATCAATCATTGACTTCAAATCACTTCACCCCTGCACTGCAAAATCAAACCGTGTACCCGGGGTTCTTCTCCTGCTGAATGTCCCCATAACTTACGAGCTCGGCAATGTCAGCGGCACTGCCCAAAAACAGCGGCAACCTTTGGTGAGTTTCAATGGGATTGATCTCCAATATTCTACGTTTGCCATCGGTTCCCTTTCCACCCCCTTGCTCCACCAGATAGCTCAGAGGGTTAGCCTCATACAAGAGTCGCAAATGCGACCTCGGGTTCATTGCAATCCCGCCATACATGATAGTGCGGTGGAGGTCGGCCACTAATGAACAGATGTAGCGAGCTGAGTACTGCTTCCGCGTCTGGCCCTTGCCTTGTCGAACTGTGTCAATGTACTTCCGTAATCCGGCTGGCCAGTCGAAGTACCTTGCGTCGTTGACAGAGTAGATCTGACCTGCACAGAGATGGCGACTTCATTTGGGCACTGGAGTTTGAATACATTACCCTAACCTTCAAGCCTGAAGAAAAATCTATGGAGAATTACAGCTCCCTGCTTACCTCTTTCAGGGATTCGAATGTCGTGATGACTATACACAAACTCCCCGAGATTGTAGTCCAAGGTGAATCCATGCAGCCCTGACCCGACAGAGATGGCCATTATGGTAGCAGAGGAGTAGACCGCGTATCCCGCAGCAACCTGTCTCTCCCCCCTCTGCATCACATTGGCAAATGCTTTCTCCTCGGTGGGTAAGTGGTCGGCTTCAGACAACCGATGATAAATCCCAAAAATTGTGCCAGTCGGTATGGATGCATCTATGTTGCGAGAGCCATCGAGGGGGTCAAAGACAACGACGTAGGGTCCCTCTCCGAACCAGATGGGCCGGTCGTCTTCCTCGGAGGCAATGGCAGCAACTTTTCCTGAGCTTCGCAGAGCCGCCTTAATTATGTTATTCTGCCTGCCAGCAACGTGTGTGCTACGTTACAATTAGGGACATGAAAGTAGCAGCCCCTCTATCTCCACACAAACAACAAGCGGACGACGACAAGAGACAGATGATCGCCATAATAATCTGATGAAATGATGAACTCACACATAAAATCAAATGATCAAGCCTAACGACGCAAACCATCAAAACCAAAAACAAGCCATGGAAATCCCACGGACTACAAGCTACCCAAAGAGAATTCAACTCCAATGTGTTCTGCAAGCCTACCATCCTTTGCAGCTTAGCAGAAATTAATTGTAGAGGAGACTGAGACCAAGAAGCCGTGAATCTAGTGCAATGTGAGAAGTCTCAGCAGCCCAATTCGCCAACAAACGCGCCATCCTCTAGACTCATCAAAGACATCCCAAACGGGAAATTGCACAAGGAGATAGGGTTCACGTGGAGGACTTCATCTACTTCCAACAGAGACAAAGAAAGAATCGCCATAACCCACCGAAACAATGTCCAATGGCTTGGGCGCGTCCCTGCCGGCCCCATGCGTGGCATCCGCGCCCGAAATGGTAGCCTGGAGCTCAGTAGGCGAAGCGAGCACTGAGGCAATGTGCTTGCACGCTGCCTGGATGTGCGCCATGAGCACCACCAAGTCGGTATCCACATTCGACCCCTCAGTGCCTAAGAATCCCGTCATGGTCACCACCTCGTCCGCGTCCGATCGCGCCACCGCATTGGCATCCATCCGCAGCGGCGGGCGAACGACCGAGGCCGGCAACGAGGGCGACAACGGCGTCGGGCTCCGCTTTGATTCCATGGCCGGCGCCTTCCGTCTACTCCTAAACCAGCTGGACTTCACTTGCACCGCTGGCGGTGGCGCTACAACGGATTGCTGGAAGAAGGACTTCGGGGGCGGAGACGGAGAAGCTGGCTTCCGGAAGCCCAGCATTCGCGCGACCATACTTGGCGAAGGCGGTGCGGGGGGCTTAGTGCCGCTCCTTATCGGAGGCGGCGAGGGCTGGAACTTGGGAGGAGTGCTATCGAGGGGTTTCACGCTCACGCGTGACCATCGAACGGAGAGCAGCGGAATGAAACAGATACAGAAAAGGAACAAGTAGTTCATGAGATCGTTTCTCGCGCCGTCCGATCCCGCATCCAACAGCGCCCCGTCCTCCACGCCACGCAATTCCTGTGGTCTTCCTACCAAAAGCTAATCCCCACATCCTGTGCTACCAATTCCCCATCAACCCACCCGTCAATTCCATAGCCTCCTCGCCATTCCCACCCCAATCCCCAATTCTCCCGCGACCCTCCGACCCAACACGTAAGAACTCGAATTCGACCTCCAATCCGACGCAATCGCGGAAGCTGTTCGCAAATTACGGGCTCTACCTCTCTGGAGCTGCGATTGTGTCCAAGCGTGACCACCTTCGGAGAATTCAAAGTTTATTGTCTGTAGGATCGCAACGGCATACTGACAATTGGCTACTGCTACTACTCGATGAGCTTCCATCGTCTCCTTTTCTCTGCCTCTTACTCTCTTTGTCTCTCTCTCCCCCAACTGTTTGAAATCTTCATCACTGTCGTTGAATGTTCCGATCATCGATCGCGTCGTTGCAATCCCCGTACGGATTCAATTTGTTACATAAGCTGCTGCGATGGACATCGTTCGCCGTCATTCATACCGTCTCTCGAATTGCCGGCATTTTTGTTTATTGCAGCTTTCGGCGTGTGGGTCAGAAGGTTCGTCGAGTGTGTGCAGTGACGGGGAAATCGAGAGTTACCCCACCAGATTCAAATTCGCCACTGTAACTAAATTTGTGCTGCGCGATTCTGGGATTCACCGTGCGACGACGCTGCTGTCTCGGCGCCGCTTTACTCTAGCCTTCGTCGAAGATATCTTCCGATGATGAACGAATGTAATTTCATCCTTCATACGGTTTATCATCCACTATCTTTATTCGTTCGTCGTGTCTTTGTTCATACGTTGGTCGTGATTCTGTTCGTCGGCTATTTCTTCGTTCGTTCGCCTTTTCTAGGTTTATGCGTTCGTCGTGCTTTCGTTCGTCCGTTTATTCTCTTCGTTGTGGAGGATGGGATTTGGATTCTAGGTTGAGATGAAACTTTGCTAGGAAATTTAACTTAGGCTTGTAAATCGGAAAAATATAAATGGATATTAAAATAATGTAGGAATTTAAATGTGATTTCTGAAGAGAGTTGAAGATATTGTAATTTCCACATATCACTTATTTGCACCAAAATATAATTTTTGAATATTTACTCTTAAAATGAGGTTAGAAATTTATCACGCTATGGTGAATGATAGGCTGAACTTGAAAAACATTTTGAAACTGCAAACAATTTGCAAATTAAATTCTAAAATATACCTGATCGGTTTGAATACTAGACTCAAAATCTGAAAATAACAATTGCCAGAGTTGTAGCGCTTTACTTCCAAATCTCATCGACTTGACAGCATTGAAGCAGTCTACTGCGACTTATGTTGCATTGCAGATTTTAGTGTACGTTCTAGATCCATTTCTATGCATGAACTTACAAATCTAGTTCACAGATTTGAATCTCAGTAACCTAGTAAGATCGACGAAGATATCGTTTCAGTCAATTCATGAGTAGAAAAAAACTAACCTGTAAGAAATATTCCGCCAATATGTTCTGAATTGTCGAACAGTAACGATCTTGCACAACTGCCAATACGTTGCACCGTATCCTTTGACAATCGGCTCCGGTCCAAACTTTCCTCTTCCAAATTTGTAGGTTTCAAGTTCTTTAACTGCAGTATGTGCATTAAAGAAGCTATCAAAGTGAATATACCCAATTAATTAGAGACATCTATACCAGGGAATAGCAAGTACTTCAATATACTTACAACTTGCATTACCTCTATATAAATAAATAAAAATTGAAGCAATACTTTTATATCAAGTGATTAGAATATGCCTCTCAACATACGATTCTGTTGAGCTAAAGAGCTCTGCTGATAGTCGCGTGCGAAATCGCGCTCAGCAGTCGGCCAATCCCAGCACCAATTATTTCCAACATGTATGATGCTGGATTCTGGTCGGCAGAACATTCACTTACTCCTGGAAGTGTGTTGAAATATTCCTGTGACATTTTGGTTCACTCGCTTGCATGAGCACAATCTTTATAAAAATCCATACTGAATCCAAGTAAACACAATAACATGGCTTGAACGTCACCAGACATGTGAATTTTCAGAAACTTTCAAAAGAGTAGACTAATCGATTCCAAGTTGAATCAGTGGAGATACTAGAAGCATTATGAGAAAATCCTATCTTAGATCCGTATACTTGTCATTCATAAATTCATAGTAGACACAAATGTAAACGTTGTACTATGGCTGACATGAAACATGCTACTCTTCCATAAAAGTGCAGTATTAATCTACTTGTATTGAGCCGTATTGAATGTGTGTGCATGAAAGGCATGCACCAGAAGGTCCAGTGCTTGCTCTCCAATGGGTCCAAAATACGCAATTTCACCACCTCGTTTTAATAACATTAGGTGACTGAAGCAGAAAAATAGTCTTCGGCTAGGTTGATGGATTGTGCAAATTACACTACGCCCTGATTCGACAATATTGGTGATACTTCGCATCACAACCTGAGCAGCCCGACTATCTAAGCCACTGGTTGGTTCATCTAGAAATAAAATGCTTGGGTTTCCTACCTGCAAGAAGCATAAGAATTTTTTAAAAATAAAATAAAATAAAATAAGAATCAAACAATGAATTCAAACTTAATATGAAGTCACATGTATTCCACAGTTATGAAACGCCGTAAATTCGATCAATTGTTGGCTGACTTACAAGTTCAACTCCGATGGTGAGGCGCTTCGCTTCCTCAACTGAAAGGCCTCCATCTCCGATAGCACCAACTATTTTATCTTCTATCTCATTCAATTCCAGTAATTTCAATTCCACATATCACTTTATTTGCACCAAAAATGTAATTTTTAAATATTTACTTGAGGTTAGAATTTTATCACGCGAATGATAGGCTGAACTTGAAAAACATTTTCCATGTAGATGAAGTACATATGCTAAATCATGTACAGTTCAATATGGAAATTTTCTTCTGTTTAAACAAAATTTTAAGTTTAACATATTTCAAACGTTTCAAAATAATAATAAATATAATAATGAATAACAAACTAGAAGAAAAAGAAAAAGAAAAAATTAAAACTAATTTTCAAGATTTTGAATAGTGAAAATTTTTATAGTGTGTTTGTTTGTTTGTTTGTTTGTTTTTAAATATGACTATATATATATATATATATATATATATATATAGTATTTTCTTGTTAATTAATCCCCAAAAATTATAAATCCCAAATAATTAATCAAAATTTTAGAAATTGACTTCAATCTATGGTGCATAATTAATAGCCTTTGATTTCTAATAATTTTCATTGACTTTTATTAATTCATAGAGGTAATTAAGAAAAGCCAGGTGGCTATAAATTATTAGATGAGACAAGGCCATGTGGCCACCAAGGCGGAAGTGATCAAGAGATGATTTAGGGCCCTAGCAAGAATAATTTCTATCTTGCCTTCAATGCACCACCTTTGATGATTAATAACCTCTAATAACTAATACTTTTTTCTACAACAAATGATATTAATTAATGGGAGAACATTGTATATATATATTATAGTGTAATTCTTTTCTATTTAAATAAATTATTTGAAGACTTTATAATAAAATAATGACCATTGCCAATTAAAATTTTGTAATGTCCACCACAATGTTAAAGAGAAAAATAATTTGTATTCATAAGGCATGTAATAGTCTAATTATTGAATGGACATGAAATGTGTCTTTCCATATATCAGTCTTGTTCAATCCAATTATTTACTTATTTTAATAAACTTCAATTAGAAAGAAGAATTTAAAAATAATCAATGTAATATTTAAATCATGGATATTGATGGAGTTCCTTGGTTAGCTATTATTGCATTTTTGTATATAATTCTGAACTCAGAACGTGAAGTGGACGAAAGGTGATCTCAATTTTTATTTTTTTTTAAACAATGTAAATTTTAATTTCTCAAAAACAAATTAAAACTATCAAGGCTATCAACAAAATGGATAATGTTAGACATAAGAACACAATACAATTTCTTAAATTTCTTAATCATCCATAATTTCGATTTTTTAAAAATCTAATATAATTGATATAAATTAAGTGAATTACATTTAAAAATACTTACAGATCAACTGATTTAAATATGCACTCTAAAATATAATTTTTTAACAAACATGCAAACAGCAGAAAAGAAGAGAAGAAAAAATCAATAACTCGGCTTAATAATGCAAATAATACTTAAAAACAAATTGTCATTAAATTGGGTAATCTTTGAAGTTTGAGCTTAATAATATTTTTCATAATAACAAAAATAAAATATAATGATCAGAACTTCGAAAAAATCATGATCAATGGAACTTTTAATTATACTACTGTAAGAGAAGTTGATTTCTATTCATATTCCATGTTTATCTTGAATAAAATAAATAAAGTAAACAGTTTCTTTACAAAGTCTTCAGTTTCTGAAATTAAATAAAATCTCATACTGACATAACTTGGTAATGAATCAGAAAGTAAACATTACCTAAATAGAATTGAAACCTATTATGTATAGAACTTACAATTAAACACGTAAAGAATAACATCAATCAGAAAACATGCAAAAAGAATATTTGAAAGCAAATCGAAATTATCAAAATTTGTAAGAGTAATTGAAAAGGATAGATATTAAAGATATTACCAATACTAATTGAATATAAATCAATATGTATTTTAGGTGTTTCCAAATTGCTTTTATTTATTTATTTATTTTCTTTGTGAAAAGTGGTATGAACCATTAAAAAAACATATATATTAATCAATTTCTGATTAAAGGATTGATGATTTTTCATTTAAATACAAAATATTAAAAAATAAAAAGAAAAGAAAAGAAAGTGTAAGCACATAGAAAGCCAAATAATGTGTACAATCTTACAAGGAAATCGATTTTGAAATCAGATAAAGCCAATCTAATGTGAAGAATGTATTTCTTTTCTTCTTCTTTTTTATCACAAGATTAAAGTGATTGAAGTCATTGAATGAGAGTAAAAGTATTGAAAATATTTGTTTGATGTGTTGCAACGAGTTGAAAATATTTTCTTAAAAACAAGATATGAAAACAAAAGAAACTATATTATGAAATGTCCAAGTTAATCTGATATACATACCAAAATAAAAATGCGTAGAAGCCACAGCATAATGGTTTCTTCAAAAATCAGAATTACTAATAATGAAAACCTAAATATAAATTACGGAGTAATTAATCAAATTACTAAATTCCTACTTTCCAAATGCTAACATTTGAGCTTACTCAAACCAAATACATATATATATATATATATATATATATATACAACAAAAAAACCAAAAATTAAAGCATAGTTCATTATTAATAAATGACCAATAATAATAAACTACACACCAATTTGAATAATAATCAATCATCAAAGAACCACAATTCAGAAGCCATTCATGTGGTTGATGATGGTTTGTGTCAAAGAAAATTTTAAATGAAAAAGCTTACAACCCATTTTTTCGCATTTTACATATTTAATATTTTCAAACTATGGACTTGAAATTATATACACAATCAGGTAAAAATAAACTATGAAAAAACTATGATACAATACAAGTAATATATGTATATTTATACACTAAATGATCATTCATGTGTAATATATAAAATTCATGAAAATTCTCATTCACTTGCAGAAAAAAACATGTGATTTTGACGTTCAATTTAAGTTTTTGTGAGTTTCATTTCTTATTTACAAATCAAAAGTGATACTAAGATTATCTGTGATAAAGTGATAGAAATTTATTTTAACTACTTTCAAGTTTATGCTTATTAAAAAAATGTTAAGTAAAAAGAAAATCCTTCTCCATGTGATTTTCAGAATGTTTGACCTGTTCAAAAAATTAACCTGAAAACTTTGATTGCAACGAACAGTTCTTTACACTTCAAGATTTAATTCCATTTAAATACAAAAAGAACTTCAGGAAAACCCAAAAGTATGAATTGAAATCCTAACTCAATTCAGAATTAAAACTTATTGTAGTTTTAATTTAAAAGTTAAAAAATCGTGTATTCAATATTTCAAGTTTTGCTGAAAATTTTGATTTTCAATTTCTTCATTTTTAAAAGAAAAATTTTCAGAAATTTGATAGGAAAATTGCAAAAAGAAATGGAGGATTTATATGAAATTTGCAAAGAGATACAAGAGCAAATTGAAATGAGTGATTCTGTGTTTGTGGGATCATTGAAAGCAGTGAACAAACTTACTTTGAATATAAATAAAGCTGAAGAAAAAATTGACAAAATATCACATGAAGAGCAAGTGATTGGAGGATTGGTGGGTTTGATTCTTTTTTCATTTATTTTGTTATGTAAAAAGTGTATTTTTGATGATTTGGTTCTAAAAAATTTGTTTGTGTTATAGAATAATTGAGAGTAAAAAATTTCAATACTTTCTAATACATTTTTTTTCTTTTTTAATATATATATATATATATATATATATACACATGTGGAATATTTCATAGTGATTAAAATATTCATTTTATACTCTTCTATATTTTTATTTTTTTGATAGATATCAAACAAAAAATTATTTCAAGAAAAATTAAAGACACATACAGATGATTCACCAATTTCAAACAAATCCTTCATCCTTTGAACTGTTGAGTGCAATAAAAACAATGATGCAAACTCAGCATAATAAGTTTGAAGATATTATTAGAAAAAGCATCTCCTATTAAAGAAATTTGTAGTCACAATTCACAAATTATCCTAAATGTAAGTACAAAATTCAATGATGTGTGTAAGAATTATAAAAACTTCGAATTAGATACTATAATGTCAATTATGGTAGATGAAACCACAATGCCAATCTTCACTAGTTTATCTCGGAATTTTGATGTTATTTTTAATAAAAACAAATTTAAAAACTTAACAATTTCCACCCTTCAAGATTCTAAAAACAAGAAACAAAATAAGAATATGCATCTCAAAACTAACAATGTTGATGATAAAATTATTGCAAAGAATTCAGTAATCAATCCTCTAGTTCACAGCAAGAATAAATCATTAAACCCTATAATAAAAGTACCTGAATTAAATGAGAATATGGATCTTGAAAATCAATAAAATAAAATAAAATGATAACAATATTAGGTCAACAATAACAAAGAACATGGCTAATATGTCTAATGAAAGTTGTGATTCTATTTATGAATCATTTTGCAATTCATCAACTAATAAAATCATACCACATGGTGTTGGTGGTTGTAGCAATAATTGTGAATATCAATCTAATTCAAAAAATCAAACTTGTGAAATTTATGATGTGGATTTTGAAAAAAAGATTCAAGTTCCTATTGACAATTTTACAAATCCAAACAATATTAGCAAAAAACAACATTGAACACTATGATTTATCAAGTACTCTTACAACAGAAGATCACAAAGAAATGAAAAAACCTATAAATTCAAAAAGCATCATGCCTACTTTTCAACAAAGTGAAATAGTTGAGAAAACAAGGACAAATAATGAAGTTTTTGAATGCTACAAAGTATTAGAACATGCCACTAGAACACATGAACAATTTAATGAATTTGATTTTGATTTTGATTTTACTACTTTTAAAAACAAAAGTGTTGTGTCATCAAAGCCATTTTATAGTAAAAGGAATAAAATAAAATTGCATGAAATTAAATGATATCATACACTCAAATCGAAATTAAGTATTTGAAAAAAAAAAAAAATTAACAGGGAAAATATATTTAATTTCAAGTTAAATCATTAAATTTTTAAAAAATCTTCCAATAATATTGTTTTGATGAACATTAGATTTATTCTTAAAATTTACTCATGTGTTGTTAAAAAATCTACTTGGCCTTTTAAACAAATATGGTAGTTTTTTTTTTTTTTTTTTTTTTTTTCGTTAATGATTTTCAAAATAATATTAAAATTTTACTATGAAATTTTTATAAATAAATAGACATAAAATTTATCTGACTTCTTATTTACTTTTTTTTTTGGCTCAAAATATGAAATTTAAGTGTAAATTTGATGATGTAAAATATTTTAGTACAATTTTTTCAAACCTGAATTTTAATTATTTTTTACAATTTTTTTAATAATTATAACAAACTAATTCAACAAGCATCATGCCTTTATCATCTCAAATAAAAGGTTCCTATAGAATCAAATAATAGGTTCAAAAGTACAATCTTTTTATCAAAACATGTTGATATACACATAATCAAATTTAATTTTTTATTATTTTTAGCACAAATCATTTAAAATAATTTTTTTCTGCAAGATTAATTGTGTTAAAAGTCTCATCACCATACCAATCCTAATGAACCATAATAACCAACCATTTCATGTAGATTGTGTGTAAAAAATAGCATGATGCATAACAAAGCTTTACCTACGATAATAAAAATAAATGTAAAACGATGAAAAAAAAGTAATAAAACGGGAGAATGTAACCAACATGAAAACACAAGCATACACTTAATCAACACGTAGAATACGAAGTTGATGGATGAAATACACGCAATCATCCAGTTGTTGCATCCAAGATGTGCTGGAAGTGATGAGGTTTGAATTTTAGGATTTCGTTGACAGGCTCCAATGGCACAAAGAAGGCTTGTCGATCGCTGAGGTTTAGGCGAGATTCGGTTACTTTGGGTTTGAAGTTGCGGCTACGTGTGATTTCTGCCATTGTTTTGGTCTTAATCGCCGCTGCTTTTCAAATTAGTAATTGGTTTAGAGTTGGTCGCAAATTCATTCTCAAATGCCTGCGATGCGAGGTTCCAACAAACTCGATCTTCTAAACCGCACCCATTTTCGTATGATCTCTCTCCTGTTAATTGAATTCGCGCACACAATTCTTTTGAAGTTCTCGTTTGTGGCGTTTATTCATACCAGTTGCTTGGCGCGGAGAGGAAGGCGCGGAGAGCTGCAGAGGCTGATGGACTGGAACTGATAGGAGAGTGGTGCTTTTGTGCAAGAAAGTGGTGCTTCAAGCTGCAATTGCGTTAAGTTAGTGCGTGTTTGCCTCACCTCTTCATTGATCATCGCAGTTGATGTTGTATGTGCTAATTGATTGTACAGCAGCAGAAAAAAGAATAGTGAGACTGAGTCACTATATTAGGTCACCACATTAGAAGAGCTCACATATAGAAAAAATTGAAGGGAAGCTTAAATGCTGTAACGGGATCTAATAGGTCTAGGTCTGCACTTGGTCAATTTTCAAAACTCTTTTTTTTGCCCTTTTTTTGTGTGTAGAAAAGTCGTTTTGTGACGTGTAAATTAATGCGAGGATTGCAAATAAGAGTATTAACTAACAAAACCCACCTTTGAGTTGGTGTCTGAACGTTGACCTTGGGTGGGTATTGCTGTATTTCAGTCGCCATCTACAAATATTCCTCCAGACCACTGAGAAGTAGGGAAAGGATGAAGTTGACTATTCAACATCAACACAACAAGCCAGCTTTTAAAAGATGAAAGCAACCGTCGCAGCGCTCTCGACCACATCAGCTGGCGATGGATTCACAATCATCTCCCGCAAAAGGAATCTAATTCCTGCATTACCGCTTTGACTCATTCCAGGAATCCATTTAGCATGAATCCAAGGAGCACAACCAGTGAAGCAGACCACGCAACCGCAACTCTGATTGAAATGAAAGCCCTTCTCCTTCCAGGTTTGTCTTCTGCTCTCATTCAACACAACCACACTGTCCCCTTGCTCCATTTCGGGTCTCAACTGCAAACGGAGCAGTAGTTGTGCCAACCTTCAGACTCGCATGAGTCCAATCTACAGCAGGTCAGCTGTAAAAGGATTAATCAACGCCGAGTGAACGCACCCACAAAAGGCGAGTCGTAGCTTGTGGGATTAAATGTCTCACAGGTTCCTCCTCCCAAGTTGTGTGACCTTTCCCACCTACTCATGTATGTACATTCATGGCATGTAGAGGGGACACTAGTGCGCAGGTCGCAGGCGAGTTAGGCTACGGGCGAGTAGGTACGAAGTCGATCCCAAAGTTGGGCTCTGCAATCGCCATGGCGTGCGTGTACAGGTTTTCTGGCTCTCTGCACATCGAGGTGAGAAGCTTCATACGCCACACCTGCAGCACACTCCAGGTCGTAGGTTACCACCTCCGTCAAACTAAGTACAGCTCCACAAAGGCCCCTCTCGGATGAAACCGAATAATTGGTCACTCGTCTGCGAAAGCTCACATGGTGAACTTTGGCGACCAATCATTTGGTTTTTCCGAGGCTTGGAGCTTCGGCATTCAATCCAGGGTCAATGAGAAAATTGCCCAGCTGCAGCATTATTGTCTTGGACCCGATGATCAACAGACATATTCCCCTGGTGGAAGACATCCAGACCTGCCATGCCCCCCTCTCCTCACTTATATTCGCATCATGCATCCTGCAGCCAGGCAAATAAGTTAACATCTCGCGTGCCGTTTCCGGTACTGGGTGATGATCAGCAAAGCCAGCTTCAGCTTTTTTGGAAGAAGTGGATGGTGATCATTTCGGAATCGGCTAATGCCTATTGCTCATCAACTTGGTTCTGCAGTGGTGCAGAGCCTCTGCAGGCACCTTCATTCATTGTGTCGCAGAATCCTTCACCAAATTCCATCCAGCACCTTGATACCAACAAGAAACAAAAATATATACATAAATGAATCAATGCAGAAGAAAAAGGAGTAATGGAAAAACTTAAGATGGGCATGTCCTGATGCGCGTCATGGATTGTGGAAAAAAACAACTTTCAACGACTGCAGGCTCTTTAGTATCAATCCCAAACTGCAGTACAATTTGGTGAAGTATAAACGCAGCGGGTGCACACGAATACTGCTGGCTCTGCCATTGTTGCTTTCATACGGAAGTAACCTGATGGTTGGAAAGGTGAACAACGGAGTTGGAATTGTACAGAGGCCAATGAGCAAGCCCGAAGGTGAAACGTTAAGTGGTGTTCTGACAGAACAGATGTGTGGAGCGCTGTAGTTCCAAGGCGTAGGTGTATCAGGCTGGGGCTCTGACACCACCAATAGCTGTTCCCTTAAAGCGGCATCACAAGAACTGGGTCGATGTGCACACATACTGCCAGAAAAGGAACCACAGCATGATTGGTGTCATAGTATTGAACGGTCTGAGCTGTTCCGGTTCCCTGCTAGTCCGTGTCCCAAAACCTGTGGTACGAAGCCGCTCACGCCACTGGTTGCATAACCAGGGTCTTCAATCAATGTAGAAACACATCGACGCAAAACAGACTTGGTTGAAATCTCGACATGGTTCTACCTCTTCGAGGTCGGTAAAGACTGAGAGAGGTAGATGATGATGATGAAGAAGAAGAAGAGGAAGAATATGCACCGAGAGGCTGTTAAGCAATTGTTACATGCACAGACAATTCAACGAAATATTAACATACATTTACCATACAACATCGCATTCAACTGATATAGATAAATGAAAGGATTCGACTCGGGTATTTTTTTTTGTAAATGATGCGGAATTGTGTATTGCACAAGTAATTGTAACATACAATGGTCTAAATTATGACCAGGTCTCCAGATTCCTATATCTCTATTAGATCTAAGCCACCCTTCTCTAATATACCAGTAAAGAAGAATCTGCGGGTTTGAGTATTGGAAAACCCGCTCACAGTACTCATTGATGGTGCCGATTAGAGCAGCCAACCCTAAATTCAAACTATTGCCGGGGAAAAAAACTGCGTGCTTTGAGGAGGAGACCTCAAAATTCTCCAAATCTGATAAACTGACAGGAGAACTAGCTCCCTTTGAATCTACGGTACCCACAACTGAAGAATCCGCATCGGAAAGAGCGGACTGACAGAAATTCTCGCCGTTTGCGGTAATTTGAATGTGTGGGTACTCATCGTCATCGGAGGATGCAGCAGCCTCCGATTCCACTGAAGAAGAAATGTGCAAAAATGGGCTCAAGAGAGTTTCGGGAACATCGTAAGCGGCGACCAAATCCTCGTCCTCGTGTGCTTCAATTGAAGCTTCAACAGAGGGAGTGATTACAGAAACCGGGGTTCTCCAATCCGACAACGCAAAGGAGGGAGGAGAAGAGGAGCTCTTGGGTGATCGAACCACGATCCATGGCCCGGAATCAGGGCTACCCGCAGGGGTGCTCCACCAGTTCTCCTCAACGTGAGACTGCGCGCTCACCAATCCACGCTTGATGAGCGAGGGCGCGGCGAGCGTGGGCACCGAGTTCACAAACGACGCAGAGTCATCGCTGTCGGGGAATTGCGTCACGCTAATTGGCGACGAGGGGGCCTTTACCGCCACCGGAGCTGGCACAAACCGCGTCATTAGGAAGGGATGCTTGAGCAGCTGGGCGCTCGTCCATCGCCTTCGTGGATCGCGCTGAAAGCAGTGCGACAAGAAGTCGTGCGCTTCGGCGGAGAGCGAGGTCGGCACCGAAGGTAGCTCGTCAGTGCATCCAATGTGGTAAAGTGCGGCGAAATGATTCCCCCCGAGGTTGCTCCATGGGGCTCTGCCGCTTGCTAATTCCACAACGGTGCATCCCAGAGACCAAATGTCAGAAGCGGGTCCTTGTTCAACCTGGCGCACAACCTCGGGCGCCATCCACAACGGCGTGCCATTAACCTTCGCGGAGCAGTTCACGAGGTCGTTTTCAGCGACCTCGACCTCCATGTCGACCCTCTTGGCGGAACCAAAATCTGTGAGCTTCACGCTGCCGTTGCCAACCAAGATGTTCTTTCCCTTGATGTCGCAGTGCACAATTCCCTGGCTATGGAGGTAATCAATGCCCTCTACGATGCTACGAGTGTATGTCCTCAGCAAGTGCTCATCTAACGAACTGCCAAACTGCTTCACGAAATCCGTCAGGCAGCCCTCGGGCATGTACTCCAGAAAAACATTGCGCAACAATTGACCGCCCTCTTCAGTCCAGTCGCTTCCCAAGTATTTCACAACGAACCTGGAATCTAATTTTTGCAGGATTTCAATCTCGTTTTCAATCGCGCGCAAGGCAACCTCTGACCCCGCGTCGCGCTCGTTCACCTGTGCAGATTTCACCGCGAACACCTCACCGTCCTCTCTGTCAATCGCAAGGTTCACGCTTCCAAAGCTTCCTACTCCTAACAACTTCCCCCGGATCCACGATTGCCCTGCCATCACTAATTTCCTGCTTCCTGCTTCTTCCCAATCCAGCTTAAAATCGCTCTGAGAGGAAATTAGAGAAACAATAATCCTTTGAAACGTTCTATACCTTTCTCAATCCTCGGCGTGCTCTACCGCTGCGCTTTCATTTCTCGTCGATTTGTGGAGCAACTCCAGACGTGCTCGGAGACCTCTCTCTGGGATCTCTTGGACTACAAACAACAAACGTAGTGAGCAGACTAACTCGCGCGGAGGACTGATATAGTGCCCCTCCGCGACGCAAGTTGAGGGGCGAGATAAATAAATAAGGCTCCAGGTAGAATAAACAATAAACTACACGGAGCTGTCAGGTTGGTCGGGAGGAGAAAGTGTCCCTGGGCAATCGTCGGAACATCAGCCTTCCGCCACTAGCGCTCAAGCCTCCAACTGCTCCCATTAAATACGGAGTAAATCGTTTATCCGAAATCGTAAAAAACCCCAAAACTTCCCATCTTCCGCGTATCCGCCAATTACCTCCGTGGCAAGATGTCACAAACCTAACTATCCACTGAAATCGGATCTTCAGCTAACAGGAAAGTGACAACAACGGATTAAAATCTCCAACTCTCGCAGAAGCAGATCTGGCATTGCCTCCTCCGAAGAACGGATTAGTCCGCCCAGTTGGTCCCTGTGCAACTGTCGTCGAACGAAGAATGCGAAGACCCAACGACGGGCTCACATGGTGCAGTGGGGACAACCGAACGCGGATCTTTCAAGTGGACAAGTGGAAACAAACCCTCGCACACGTCGGATTTGGAACCGGAGATTGGGTTGCCAGGGAATTGCTCCTGCGCCCACTGGGTCTTCCAGATTCGTCCGGCCGACGGAAAACCGAAGCTGCAGTCAGAGTCCTTGTTGTCAGTCTTCCTTCCCTGTTGCTGCACACGATGATCTTACCACTCTGGAAGCAAAAAACAAATAAAAAATAAAAATAAAATAAAAAAACATAAATCAATCACCACGCCGACGTGGTGGATCGGACGGAACCGATTTCACAGCGGCGAATCTACCAAGGCCGGTTCTACCCAGCTGAGGAAAGTTTCAGCGTGGGTGAAATTTTACCTTCTCCGTGGCAGCCCTGGGCTGCAGCAAATAACCCCCCAGATTAGAACACCGTAACCATGTGGTGTTCTTCACTACTCTGCAACCGCTGGCCAGGGTAGTTGACGATGGCGACTTGGAAGTGCCGTTCACTTCCGGTTAATGGCGATATTTCCATCGCTGTAAGTGCTGGCATCAGCGCAGTAATGCGCGTAACCGGGGAGGAAACACAATTACTGACACAAAGCACTCGAAATTTAGGTGGAATCCTCTCTGTAATTGTTTTCCGCAAGTCTTTTCCGAAGGTTAAACCGTCTGGTTGTAAATGGTTTTTTCGGAGCATTATTTTTTGTATTATTCTGGGAAGTGGTCCAAAAATGAGATAGTCAGTTTTTCTGATGACGTCAATCGGTAGAGTGGCAAGGCTACGAATAGCTCAGTCGTCCCAACGAATCATTCTTCGGGTTCGAAGACGCAGCTGCACATGTGGCGTGTTGGCCTGTCAGAATATGCTGCCGCTAGAGCCGACATTCTGATCCCCCCCTACCCTTGGTCCCCAACAGAAAATCCTTTGAGCTCAAGTCTTTTTCTTTTTTTTTCTTTTTTCTTTTTTGCTTAATTACTGAGCTTCAGGTACTAGAGGATATGTTTCGAATTAGCTTGAGGGGTGTGGAATCCACTAGCAAGCGAGACCGCAAATGGTACCGTAGTCTACACTACACTCCAAGGCCATTTGCGTATTTCGTAGGAGGTCGTGTGTGGGTGTTGGGGACACATGTCGAGTTTTCACTGGGAATGTAAACCATGTCTTTGGTATTTCTCCGGCTACAGTGGGTACTGAATTATCAACCGCTGAGAGACTTACCTAAATAGCGCCAATTGATCGTGTGCTGGGTGGACAAAAACGCTTGACGGGTGAGCATCGCCATGCGACTCACACGGCCAATCGGATTTGTACAGGAATATGCCGTGATCGCCAAAAACAACTCACATGGCCACCGAAATATCAAAACTATTTTCCTGCCGTGCTCTGCCATGCATTGCCCTCATGAGCCGTCGTCCAGAGCATGTTGTTTTTGTATATTTTTTTCCCCTTCTATTCCTCCCAACCCCAGTTTGATCTGCCAACTGCGGTCGCTGTTCAAAAAGATGTCGCTACAAAGTTACATACAAATGGCACGTGCTAGTTGAAATGCCCAAAAGACGACGACTCGTGTTGGGTAATGGCATGGTGGCAACCAGCGTGTCTGTTTAGACCCTTAAAATGTTCAACCTCGTCGCCGTGAAAAAGCACCAATCGAGAGGCGTCATCGCCCATAAGTTTCCAGCTCTAACTTCTAGGGCTAGCCTACTTTACCCCGACGCTCGAAAGTATAGGTGCATGAGAGAAAAAGTACTCCATATCATACCGGTCTTTATACCGGCGAATGTATCTTATCTCGACGATCAGAACCCTCGTTGTGGGTTCACAGCGGCCGGGCTAGAACACAAAAGCCTCCTACTCATCCAGATGGCAGCGGTAAAAACCAAAGCGGAGCAAAAAGAGGGGGTGATGTGGAGGGTAAAACCACCAGTCCGGACATGGGAAGAGAGGTGGTGCAGGTGAGCACGAGGGGCAAACGTGTCCAGCAGCATCTGTCGCCGTACAGGAATTTCTGAGTCCAATTTCCAAAGAATTGTCGTGCCATTGCCGCCCTTCTGGTTCGACAACCACCACCACCACCACCCGGCCCATGTTGCATTGAAGCCACTGGTTTGGGTAGGTCTTCGCACCTTCCGACCTTACAATCAGGCTGCCGTCTGGTCATACTGCCAATTGAGCCTTGAAACTGAAGTCGCTTGGACCTGCAGCCGAGCATGACGGAGCGGTCGGGAGTCCCTCAGGCGCCGATTGTTGCCGTCGTCTAGCCATGACCCGTCTCAGTCCATGATTCTCCCCCCCCCTTCCCCCCATAATCATATATTGACTTGTATGAGCACTGAGGTAAATTAAATATGATTCGTCCAGTCTCCGTAGGTGAACCGAGAGAGTCGTATACTAAAACTTTTTTTTTGCACAAAAATGTGATTACCCATGTTTTGTTGTATCGATCCTGGTTTTACGATTGTGGAGAAACTGTTGTATTTACTCCGGTACGACGAGTAGATCCTGGACCGTTACAGCGATGGTAGGAGCTTTAACAATCACAATTTACTACCTGCGCGTTTCCCACCACGCCATGTCGAATTCCATTCCCCATGACTTCGACTTATTAAATGCGAAAAGGATCACACCATGGTTAGGCGATTCAGCAGGTTATTCGTGTTCTATAATAAACCTGATGGTTATCAGCTCGTGCCCAGCACTTAAGAGAATATGCTCGCCCGGCTGATTGGCAGAGCGTTTATAGAACCCACATCATGGAAACGGCAAATTATCCGTGGATCTCTGGAAAACTCGGGTGGGGTGCAGCAAGCCTTCAAACCACGCTCGGAAGGCTGGTATTTGGGGAAAGTGTGAGGTGATTAAGCGATTGTGAGATTTATGTCCACTAGTTTCTGTAAGCCTTGCCTAAAGTGTGGCCCAACTGATCTCACGCGTTACGGATGACCGAATGAGGCAATCTTCTTGTGACCGAAAGCTTGTCCTGTGGGTCTAATCCCATGCCCTAGCTGTGGTTAGCGAATCCTAATTTGGATCCCCCTTCAAACCTCGCCCAATTTGGTGGTGGCCCAGGAAGCAAAGCTACGGTTTTCATATAATGGTGGCCATGTCAGCCAACTGGGTTTTAATTAAGAAACAACTGAGTGCGAGATGAAGTTATGTGTGCGTATTTTAATTTTGTTTTCCTTCGAAAGCTCCCACAAGGAAGCATGCGAGTAAAAAAGCCGTTTCTACTCGTGGTTAGAAAGGTGTATGACTAGCTTAACCTTTACTCATTTCAATTCCACGCTACCTTTTTCCCTGGGCACATAATTGTTGAATTGGATGTGCAATCTACCAGTCACAGGAAGAATTGAAGACCTACCACATGCCGCTCATCTAGATCCCAGTGTTGGGTTTTTGGTAACGTTTGGCCCGGTTGTCGAAGCCCCTAATTCATGTCCCCATCTTTTTGCAACGACACTGGTAGCTGTGCATGAGAATTAGAGGAGACTTTCATTCAATACCCACATGGTCATTATAATTGGTGGGAAAAGGAAAACCCGCATCAGCTACTCCTCCCTGGATTTAATAAAACCAGTTTCACACGCACTCACCGAGCTGGAATCCGCCACGGCCACTGCTTTGGAGGTAAAAGCAATGGCCTCTAGGCTCCATGCATGCGGAGATCACCAAGTCCAACTGGATTCTTGGAGGCGTGAGTCATCTAGAGTAACCGACACCTGGATTAGCTAGCCCTGCCAAGTGTGCGCTTGTGACTGGCCTCCATTCCCTACAGCCCGGTCCGACTTCGCTGGTAGCAGCCTGCGATGGTTCCGAAGTCGCATTCGAGCTATTCGTCAGGGCCCGTGCCAGCTCAGCAGGAACAGTTGGAAGCCCCTCTGGAACCGCAACGCTGATGTGGAAAAAACTAGGGGGGTCTTGGCCAGTCGATTGTGCGATCCTGATCCAGGCTGTCCACATGCTAATAATTTGGGACGACTCGCTTCCTTCAATGGGAATAAGTCTCATTATATGGACATTTTCTCGGAAGTCAAGCATTGGCGGTTTTGACTGTGAATTCGCCAGCGTGGGGTTTGTTCGGGAATAAAAAGAAAAGAAGTGTATTAATTATAAATGCGTTTATTACAAAACACTCTTTAACAACTTATTGATTAACACTATTCATAAGTCCGCCAACCCGGCAGCCCAGTCAGATCTCCCCCGATTATTTATGTTTTACACTCTGTTTTGATGAGGCTGGTGGCGTGGCGGATTACAACGCCTTCGAATTAACAAAATCCAAATATCAAAACCAACGAAGACACGTCAGCATGATGCGTGAGAAAGATTCTTAATAAACATGAGAGGGGGGTAGAATGAAATCCACCCCTTAGACTTGCAAAGAAAGATTTCTAACCCAATTTTTATCTACTTTGTCTTTACTGTGTGTACTAGCTTTGAACATGCACAACCTGCAATGTCCCCCAGTGTTTGTACTCCATAACTATTGCCACTAGTTCAGTATAGGAAAACCATGCAAGTAAAGAAGAAATAAAAATATCTGCATGATTATTAGTTTGTTTGTTGACGTAACTTCATGTCAATATCTCAGTGTTGTTACTCTCTGGTTAAGTCATCAAAATTGTCAAGATTAAAAATAACAACAAAATGAAAAAAAATATCTGTGGAAGCACTCTCCCTCACTTTCATCAAGACTCTAACACGCATTTGTTGTGGTGGGGGATAGGAAGGGTCAATGAGGAAGCCCATGATTAAGAACACCATGGTACTCAAAATGGATGCTAGCCCTAATATTTTTTTATAAAATTATTTTCCACAGTTTTGGGGTCTCCATCTCATGACTTTGGGTGACCTGGGGTGGACTTAGGAACCCCAACTTGCAGCCGTGGACAGGCCGGTGCATTTCTCTGACTGCCCCCAAGCGTGAAAATTAGACTGTCTGCAAGCTTGAAAATCAGACTGTCTGCTTTTTTTACGTGTTGATGAAATTGGGAGTAAAATAATGAAGGACTGGATTGGGACAAGAGCAGAAAGTGGTTCGGAGAGGGGTACCAGTTGGTCGTAGGAAGATCATGTGGGTTCTTACCGCAATATCAATCTTTTAGATTATATTTACATTTTTTTATACGGATGTTCAAGTTTCTATACATACAGACTAGGCGACGATGAGAATCCAGTGTAAAGAGGACAAGCAAGTAAATTCCGGGTACAAAGAGTCAACCTCATGAGACAACAACAACAATGTCACGCAGGAAAGGTTGGGAAGCACGCCGCGGTCAAAAAAATATGATGGCTGTCACCACTCATGTGCGATTGAAAGAACCTGAAGAAAAAAACCGCTGCGGTATTTGTCACTAAGGCGTGGATTAAATTTTTTATTAGTCGTGTCAACCAATTTGACGGTTAAAAGTCGTGTCAACCGTTTGACATCGTGCTCTGACGTCAATAATGACAATACACGATGGGGGATGAATCAGGTTGAGGATCGCCGGTGGAGCAGTGTCACCTACCAGAACCGGGACCTGCAGCACAGCGGCAACGATGCGTTGGACGATCGACGAGAGAGAGCGTGGGTTGCATTGGGCGCTGTAACGGGGGAGCAGGAGGGACATGGAGCCACTGAGCTCCGTTACACGATGCCGTTCCTCAGGAGAACCGACGAACGATGCGCCTGAGTGTGCAGAAATTTGCCTCAAATCCCCCCAACTAGTGGCGAGAATCGCACAAGGGTGGGGGATCGCATCATTCCAACTGGTGAGGATTGATCCCAGTAGGCTCCGCACCGCGGATCCATGGCTCCGATTCGGCTACTGTCAGCAGCCTGGATGCTAAATTAGGGTTTACAGAACATTGGACACTCAGAAAAGCGGGGACGTCGATCCAAACTGCGTGGTAGGGGTGATCATGATGAGTTGCTGAAGATAGGCGTGCCTCCTGGGGCCTCTAATTTGGGGCAGAGGCTGCTGCGAGCCCGTGGAATTAGGGCTGGATTGCGAGTAGAATCGAATTCCGCGGCGCGTCGGAAAATAGAAGAGCACGGCATTTCCCAGCTTGAGCCCAATTGGAGCATCCGAGGGCCACCCGGGCGTGCCCTTGCCTTCGCCCTCGCCCGGCCCGGACTCCTCACTGCCGCTACCTGCCGCGTGATGTGACGCGTCCTGACGCTATCTGCCGCAATGGGTTTCTGGGGTTGGATTTAATGGACGAAACGGACGTCCTTCGGTTTTGAAGAAACCATGAAGAACAATTTTTATTGTTTATTTATTTGATTTGATTTGATTTATTTTTCTTCTTATTTCAACAGGATTTCTCTAGTGGATTCCATCTCATGTGGGGATACTTACACCAAAAGAGATCACTCTTCAAAAAACGTGGAAAAAAAAAGTAAAGAGTGCGATCCTCTTCTAGACTTCATTTACATGTATGTACATGTATACACTCACAGACATAAATATATGATTTTTAGGTCCAAAGGTGATGCCAACCACTGGATTCACATGGACTTATTACATTCATTTCATGTGCATGTACTGAGATATCAAACAATTCCATTATATAATAAGTGAAGAAAGAAAGTTGGATGTACTAAAAAGTTGAGACAAACTGAAAGGATTCAATACACACACATGTGTTTCTACTTGCATAAAGAGAAAATTTTGGTATCTTTGTTCTTTTACCCATTTTTTTTCCTTAAAAAAATATCTTTCTTTATCTTTATCTGTTTTCTTTTCTCATCACATGGGGCATTGCCAATTGGCAGCAAGGGTACCCCATTTTTGGTTTTCCATTCCCTTCTTATGTTCATTGTACTAGACTTTTGTGATTGACTTTTTGTTTTTGTTTTTTTTTCTTGTGTGAGTGTGTGCCTGTGTGTGTGTGGCAGTGGACAATTCAAAGCCACACAATGCACTCCCATGTGAGCTGTGGGAGGGGGATTCTGCAGCATAACTTACTCGTGGTGATCATCACCCTTGAGTCATGAACTTTGGACTTCCACAACCAAATTCAATGATATTGATATTGATATTTATTTTTCCTTTTATATATATATATGGCAAAATGAATTTATGATTGAGTGAATGAGTGTGTGGAGAGAGGGTAAGGAGAGGCTGGTGAAGCTGCAGCCAATGGTGGGGGAATACAAAAAGCATTGTTGGGTGCTTTCCTTGGCTGTGGAGCTGCACTAGAAACGCGGGTAGAAGGATTGGGTATCAGTCCGGGTATGATCCAGGGTATCTGAGATTGGACTTCCCAATGCAGTCACTATGACCTTATTGGAACCTTGCAGGAATCAATTAATTTTGCATTATTTGCCATCCCAAGGGTGAATTGAATGTTGCTTGTAGTGTATTGTGGCTTGTAATAGTGTTCTATCATTGCATGAGTTTGGACAAGAGTGGTAATGGATTATATCTTTCAAAAAACCAGATAATTGGATTTGCAATGTATTGTCATGTGTGATTTTGAGAATGATTTTGAACTAAAGTTGGTTATTACTAAAACAAGTTTTATATGTGCATTGCATACATAGGTTGGTACTGTGTTCATGTTTCTTAGAATTTACAGGTGTTGTTTGTTTATGTGTATATATATATATATATATATATACATAAAGATGGGCAGATACATAATTTTGATTCCTTGTGAAGATTGCAACAGAAAAGAAAAGAAAAACAAACAAAAACAAACAAACAAACAAACAGTGACACAAAAAGGTATTTGTCTTTATTTGGCTTTGCATGAATTTCAACAAAGATCCTACCAAAAAGATTCCTTTAAACAATTCAATAGAAGAATTA
This sequence comes from Physcomitrellopsis africana, assembly GCA_036785485.1. Classification (NCBI taxonomy): domain Eukaryota; kingdom Viridiplantae; phylum Streptophyta; class Bryopsida; order Funariales; family Funariaceae; genus Physcomitrellopsis; species Physcomitrellopsis africana. The sequence continues at coordinate 219,008 of JAWRVF010000468.1, read as the reverse complement.
TGAAGAAGTTGCAAAAATTGCAATAAGAATGTCCATTTTGGACAATTCACAATGGACAATTCAAAATGGATGGATTGCATTCCAATACTAGACTTTGAAGAGTATAAAAAATCATGAAAAAATAAATTGTTAACAGGGGGGTGTTTGTAAACTTTTTTATCTTTACAAGTTTGATAAATTATGATTTCAAGCAGTAGAAGAATGAAAATGTTCAAAAGTTTCTTTTTTTGATTTTTTCAAAAAAGATGGCATAGGTCAATTTTCCATATATCGTTTTTGGTCTTAGGAAAAAAGGAGTTCGAATATTAATTTTTAACATAAAAAAATATATTTTGATGTATGACTACTTTATAAAAACATTTCACTTAAAATTATTTGATCAATTTTTTGAAAAAAATTTGAATTTTTAATGTGAAATAATAGTATTTATTGAAATACATGTTTAAGATTTAAATCTACAAATGAACATGATTCCAAAGATATGTGAGCAATCCAAAAGATTCATCTTCTTAGCAGAGTTGTGAGATTGGGTTGTGATGGTATTATCCAAGTTAATAAAAATATCTTCATATGTGGTGTGTATTTTCAAGATCAGAAAGACTTTAAGAAAAACAGAAAAAAAGAAAAATGAAAAAGAAAATTGTCCTTGTATAGGACAAAATTCAATAAGTAGCAATGCTGAATAGGCCAAAGAAATTGATGGGCAGAAAAAATTGGCAACAACATAATATATAAAATTAATTGTAGCCAAGATTAATATAAAAGTTTTTGTTTTTTCAAAATCAAGTCATGGCATATAACATTAATATAAAACTTCGGAGGTAATGCAAGAAATAAATAAATGTCATTGATGCAGCAAATTTTAATAATTTTTTTTTACAGTGCTTAAATTGGACATATAAAAAATAAAATCTCATAAACTTCATTTGTAAACAGAATTCTAATAATAGGATAATTAGTAAAATATTGTGGTTTTTCGTATAATTTTAAAAAATATTAAGTATTTATTTATAAAATAATACAGGTTTATAAAGTGGAGGATTTTTTAAAAAATGTGTTCAAGGTGTATTCTCTAAGTACAAAGGTGTGTTTAGAATTAAATTACCTTGAGAAAATGTGTTTTAAAAAAGAAATACATCAAAACATTGAAATGAATTCATGAAGCAGATCATTATTAAAGACTTCATTTTGATTATACCAAAGAAATGTTTTAGAAAGTCATGGCCCAACAAAGTGACTTATTAGGAAGGGAAAACAAAAGAAAAAAGAAGAAGATTACATTAGACAATGAAAATCACCATACTAAAATTTTCTTATTTATTAGAAAAAGAAAAAGGAAATTTCAATATGAGTGAACTATTGGACTTTCAATAAAATACAACAAAACCAAATCAGAAATATTGAATATTATTTTAACAGTGATGCATTTAATGCAAACTTATTTGCATTATTTCTTATAATACTTTAATGACCGAAACAAATCGTATTAAAATCCTCCTGACAAAAATTTAAAATTTTAATGTATAAGAGTTTTATTTTTTATTTTTTATTTTTTAAATATGATGTCATTTGAATTGTTTATTTTTAACAATAAATTATGTTTTATTTAGAAATTATGCTTGATGTGAGAAAATAAATCGTTATCCATATATTTTTATCTGTGTGATATTTTAGTTTTAGTAACGTTTCTTCTGGAATACTTTTAGTGGCTATTCTGTGTACACTCACTGATTTTAATTTTTAAATTTGGAATTTAGATAAAAAAATTTCTCGTATAAAAATAAAACAACTCATCCCTTCCTATTTATGAACATATTTGTTCAGATTCTAATATTCTGTCTAAAATATATATTTTTTATTTTAAACATGTAATATGAAGGCTTGGCGCAATTTAGATTGTACAAATTGCTTTGATTCTCATCAGTGATTCTCTCATTATTAATAAACTCATTAGCAAATTCACAGCATTCCTGCACATTTCACACTTGCTTATTATTTAAGGAACGATTCGAATTTGATGGGTATCTCTCTGACGATCCCCACGACTCGAACTCGTTCGCATGATCCCCTTCAACAATTTCAAATTTTGCAAAGCAGCCCCCACCTCGGGAGTTGCTCCTGGTGTCGTAGTGACCGAGGCAGGATGGGGACCAGAACGCAGTTTGAATTTGGCTTTGATGCTTCGAATGGGAAGGGTGGAAGCATTGCCGGGTAGGGGTCCGAGAGGGATCTGGAGCTGCAGCAATGACAAAACATTTGACCGGGCCGAACAATCACAATGCTTAATTCGGAGCGAAACCGATCGAAGGGCGGGTGGGCTAAAAACAAGCCCACGAAATGGCGCCATCAGCCGCGCAACAATCCGCCGCGGAAATTTAGTTCACACAGGAGGAGCACCCATCTGTGCAGAATGGGAACCCTCGGCTGATTCTAGTTTACGAGAATTGAATATCCAATCCATGAAAACAAGTTGCAGAGAGAGAGAGAGAGAGAGAGAGAGAGAGAGGGAGCGAGCAGGCGTGGCAGTAAGAATCCGCCACGACGTGTGATGCAGGCGGAGACGGTGTGTTATTCAACCAATTTTCTGCCGAAGGGGTTCCTGCAGCGGTTCCCCGAAGGCGGGATATGATTTTCGCAGCCCCTTGTGTGGTCCACCCGAGCACCACCACCCCTCACCGCCGCAGCCGACTCATCGGTCAAAGCTCCAGGGGAAAGCGTGCCTACCACTGTCCACCTGGGGACGACGACCATATCAGAAGATTGAAACAAATCGACGCTGCAACGTGGTCCCCTGGTTGCGCTTCCAGTCCCCATCGCAGTAGTTTGCTGTGACTGGCGCGAGGAGCACTTGCTAATCCCCGGTTAGCTTAGCCGACACCCAGAGCCTACACCACATGGTGATTGATCGGTATTAGCCCCCCCCCGATGCCAATGCGAGCACGCTAACTGGTTCTCCGCGTGGTGAGCGTCGTCCCGGTGGCGAGTAGTTGGAAACTGGCTAGCGTCCACGGCTCTCCAACTGCCGGTTCTCGAACACCGCGAATCTCAGAAAATGGGGTAAGGATCCGGGCTGCAACAGGAGTGGTCGATTGGCGCTGGCAGGGGCCCCCAACTGTGTCGGATCGATCCCGCGCTGCAAGTGCCCCTTCCTCGCCCGATGGAGGGGTCGTTGCAGGGATCCAGCATATGCCGGATGAGGCGCTGCGATTTGCGGATTCCTTGCCGTTCCTAATTCGCTGCTGGCTGCTGCTTCTACCCTCTTCTGCCCATATGCGATGCCTCTTTTCCGTTCGTTCTAAAGCCCACTATTGCCCCGTTTAGTATCGCATTTCCGCATACTAAACTTGGAAAATGGTGCAACCGCACAAGCGAAAGAACCACATTCTGTTGACTGCTTCATTTGCGGTGGGCGTGAAACTAACGCAGATCCTATCTCACCCAGCATCTGGAGATCGGGTCAATCTCTCCTCCCCGTTTATCCTCCTCAACTGCTCCCAGTTGCGGATATTTTCCCCTTTGCGATATACTGCGATTCCGCATTCAACAGAACCATTAAATTATGTATAAAGCACACAAATACACAAACATGAATATAAGAATATATATATATATATATATATATATAGGGTAAGATCGTCCAGTGGAGATGAGCATGATCCGCAACCAATTCCATGGTCCCCACCCCATGGCTGAGTAAATCCGTTTGCGCCCCATGGATGGATCCATCAGTCGATCGCTGTGTCTGCACGACAACAGAATTTGTATTGAATTGAATTGGACGCCTCGACTCACGCTCGTGACTTACGACGCGTTGTTTGAGTGAAATGGGTTTTGAATTTCATGCCGCTAGCGCACGAAACTTGGTGGCTTGGAGAGGCGATTTGCTTGAATAGAGCTACCAAGCCTCACAATTCTTTTATATATATATATATTCTTCTTATTAGAATAGTTGTGTTGGTTTTATACACGAAAAGTAGAGCTTTTTATAGTTAGAATTAGAATCATGTTTTTGTTTTGTTTTGTTTGTTTTTTAAAACATAGGGAAATAATTTTTCTTATTACTAAGCTCAATTTATGTTTTAAAGTAGGGTTTTCATTTTTTTAATGAATTAGGAGTAGAATAAGAGATATGGATCTTAGAAGGTGGATGTTTGTTCTACTTAATAATACTATCTAACATAATTATATTTAGTTTTGTGGCTTTAATCCACACTTTTTTTAAAATTTTGTAAGAAAATATGAATGACTTTAAAAGATGTTTCCATATCTTTTGTAAAGTTGTATGTCAATTAGCATTGAGAGAAAAGGATCCTTGACCATTTAAAAATTTGCTCAAGAGTTGGAGCAATTCAAATTTTTTAAAGATATCTACTTTGTTTTTATTCTTCTAAATTGTACTTGCTAACCAAATAGTAATAAATAGGATTCTATTAAATTATAAATTTTTGTAGTGTGAAGCTATAATTTTTTTAACATTATTTTTGTAATACTTGATAGTTTTAGATTATTTTAGATTAAATATAGTAATTTTTATAGTATTAAATTATATTTATTAATAATATATAATATATAATTTTTTTATTATAATATTTAATTTATCAACTCATTATTTTAAATAATAATAATAATATTTTATTTTTTAAAAATATTACTTGAATGTGGTTAATTTAGTATTTTAGGTTGTAATATTGTTTTTAAATAATCATTGAAGTAAATAAAAGATAATAATCTAATCTAAAGTTGGGCATAAATACCAAAAAATATTGCCATTTTTATTATAATATTATAGATATATTGACTTGAATGCTTGATTAAAAAAAAAAATTAAAATTCAATCTAAGTATTAACTTAAATTTTAAAATGATATTCATTCTTTTATATTAATATTTTATTTTTAAAATAATAAAATAATCAAATAAATAAAATCATACATTATATAAAAGTACAAAAGTCTTATGTAAAGTTTTTTAGGAATAAAATTTTTAATTGATTATTTTATTCAATATAATTTATTTTTATAAGTTAAAAATATATGTATTTTTACTATTCATATTTAATTTTTAATTATAAATAAAAAGAATAATTTATTTGCATATTGTGTAAAATCTAAGATTTATAAATTAATTTGTAATCATGTAATTTCATACAAGAAGTTTTTATTTTTTTATTATTTTATTTTTTCTTATATATATATATATATATATATATATATGTTTAAAAACTTTGATACAATATTTCATGGATTAGTAATTGCATGATAAGCGAGAAAATATATAGATTTAAGTATTAACTACATAAATTAGATGCAACACTTTAGATTTTATCTAAGTGTTTCTATCTAAATAAAACTAAGATATATTAGGCTATAAGAGTATTGTAATCTAAAAAATAAGACTTAAATTTTTTTCAAGATGTCAAGGTATTTAATTTTATGTCTCTTTATACTTTTTTTTACAAAGCAATTTTTTTATGTCCAATGTTTTGATTACTTACTAATTGAACTTTTTATAAGTTATGTTTTCAAACATTATTTTAGAACTGATAAGATTAATTTGTTATTATTATTTTTGAATTTTAATAAATCAAATAAATTATAATATTTTATGATATTTTATTTTTAAAATCCAAGATAATTTTATCATATGAAGTGTAGGAATTTTAAAGATTCATACATATATAATATTATTTTAAATATTATTTTATTAAAAATATTATATATTATATATATATATATATATAGTTTTTATTTTTTTTAATATTTATTCTAATATTATATCATATAAGAATTAGAAAAATCTTAATTTTATATTATTTTTTAATATCATAATAGTCTTATCAAATAAATACCACATGAAATATCTTTATTATTTTTTTCTTTAGATTTGATTTGTTGATTTTCTAACAAGATATAGCATTTGCAATGGACTAAAAATTATGTGCTTTAATATTATTCAACTAGTTAAAATAAGCTTATAATACTAAGAGTATCTGATCACTTATTTTTGTTTTTTAATATTTATTTAATATTGATTTTGTTTTAATGTTGTGATAATATATATTGTCAAAGTAAAAAATATCTTTTGTAATTAAGCTTTAGGCTTGATGTGTGTGTACATATATATATATATATATATATATATATATGTATAGGATATTACTAATGCCACCATAATTTTTACTTCTGCCATCACAACCCACCATCCACTTGACAATTTTTTTTATTTATTTTTAATTCCAATAATTTTTTTTGTTAATATTTCTAATAAATTTTCTTTTTCTTTATATTTGTAGAGATTAAATCAATTAAATTTATTTGATTATTTATCTAATACTTTAATTGCATCAATATTATTCAACAAACTTATTCTACAATTTGTTACTTTGGTGTCATTTTTTCTTTATATATAGGTATCACAATTGGAATTGATCAAAAAGAAATAGTAAAAATTATAATAACTGTATGTAGAGGATAATTAAAACAATATTTGATATAATATTACAATGAAAAACTTGATAAATTATTTACTTCAAATAAAGCATAATAAAAATTCATATTACATAAGGAATTCTATGTATTTGAATTAGTATTAATTTGAATTACCAAAAAATATTTCTGTTTTTGCGTTATTATTTTTATTCACAAGAACTTTATTTTTTTCTTGAAAAAAATTGTGTCTTAAATGCCATCTGTAGTTGGTGGATTCAAAATATTTTCAAGGTAGCATACATTATGATAAAATGATGCCCAAAGGATGTTTATATTGTCCGTCATTGGCTGTATATATTGAGATAATCCAAGTAAATATGTTTGTTTACAAAAATATTTTGATTTGATTTATTTCTATATTATTCTATTTTTATTATTTATTATTTTATAATACATTTATTCAACTAATAATCATCTATTTAGAAAAAATTAAGAGATAAATTCTATATAAAAAAGACCAACATTGCTTCAAATAAATCAAACAATGAGAGTGTGATGACCTTATTGGTACATCTAAAATAACTTTTTAGATTACAAACGTGATGCATATTTTAGAATAAATAAATTTTTATAAACTTATTTTTGTCTTAGAAAATATAAGAAATAGATGATGAATAAGTTTATAAAAACATCTCTTATTGCTTTATTTGAAATATTATACCATAATGTTGTGTTATAGAGAACTTTAAATGTTGCAACTATATAGATATATGTTGGAAAGAAATCTACTTCTTTAGTAGAAATATTATTAATATTAGAAATAAATAAAAAATAAAAAATAAAAAATAAATTCTAGCTAAAAAAGTATTTTAAAAATACTCTCTTTTTTTTTATTTGTAAATCCCATATAAAGAACAAATCACTCTATAAAAGCTTCAATTAGATATGTATAAATAAATAGAGATAAAAAATAATTATATATATATATATATATATATATCATAATTAAGGTTTAGAGGAATGAGAAAAGTCATGATGACACTCTTTAGTCCATTTTTGAAGACAAACAAAGTAATAAAGGGTTTAATTAGATCTTTCTAAGATAAACAAAATAGTAAAACAATTAGTTTACAAATGACCAAGGCAAAAATATTAAACACTACATATTATGGTAGATTTTAGTAGAAGAACTAAATTGACTAATGAAAAGTTTGTTGTACAAATTATTAAGGCAAAAATTCTAGCTATACAGCAAGTTGATTGCATTTGTTTTATACCACAAATCACCTTAGTTTTATATAAACATTGTCTATTTTTTGTATTGTGACATAAACAATTCTTATAGCACATCACACATGCAATGGCAATTAATAAGACACAAGGACAAGCATTAAAATTTGTTGACTTGGATTTGATGGAGTGCATCTTTTTGCATGTAATATGTTATTTTTGCAATAAAATAAAATATTGTGGCATTTAAGACTTATTAGTTGTAATCAAATAGCTTATGACTTATTGTAATTCAATAAAACTAATACTTTTGGTAGAAGTATTTATTAAGCACAAGTCATTAACAAAATCAAATATGACCAACTTTGATATTTATTTTAAAAGAAAATATATTTCTAATTTTCTTATGATTCTTTTTAAAGCCATAAAGCTCTATTCAATATTCTTGTATTTAAAAACTTTCCAAAATTAAATATCAATTTGAATTAATTTTTTTTATAAACATTATCCAAAAAATATAGAAAAAAAAAAAAAAAAAAAAAAAAAAAAATCATAGCACAATAATCATGTTAACTTGCTACTTTTAAAACTACATTAGATATAGAAGAGTGGAGAATGAAAACCCTACCCCTCTCCACCATGGTTTTTTCTTTTTTTGTTTTCTTTTGTTTTTTGTTTTTTCAATACTATCTATCATGGTGGAATGAGTTGGTGGGTGGGTAGGTCGCGCCGGCGTCGCGACCATCCCGACCCCATCGCGGAGGGTCGCCACGCAGCCAGCTAGTTGGTCGCGCATGGCGCCCCCGCGGCGACTCGTGCGCGACGCTAGCAAGCGTCGCGCGATGAGCATGCCGCCACAGCCCCACGACCACCCGCCCCAAGTCACCGAGCATCTTCATGTGCAGAAGCTAACCTAGATTGAAGCCCCTTCGCAACCATCGTCCACTGCAGTATTTGACGCTATCCGGAACCGCCGTCGCAAATCCGCACAAGTGAAAGTCGCGGAGACCGACGCTTACAGACACAAGTCGGTTTTTTGATGGCTTTCATGGAAGGTTGCGCTGCAGGTTCATGGAGCGAACTCTACAGACATGCTAGTCCCTTTTGATCTTCTCTTCCCCACTGTTTGTTTGATTGAGGGAACGGCCGGATGGGGCAGGGGGGATCTAGTACTCGTGCTCGGGCACTGTTTCAGGATTCAGGTGCGTGATGTGGCAGCAGAATCGGCCGCATTCGGGTGGAAGTTGCTGGATGGGGGTTCGGATAAGATCCTTTTGAATCGACTTGCGTGTCGCGGCAACGTCATAACCAGCTCGCACACGCGTAGCCGTCTGGGGTCTCTGGTGGGGCTTCGGAGGCTTATGTGTATCTAGGATGACGAAACCGTTAGCGACTCGGAGACTGTTGATCATGTGTTTGATTTGGTCCAGTGGGCTGAAGAGGCAAGGAAGGTAGGAAGGAAGGAAAGCAGACAGTGTGATTCCTAGTAAGGTTTTTTCTTATCCACATATTTTTCAAGGAATTTGAATCAATTGGAGAATCTGGTGCTGGAAGCTGGCGTGGAGGCTCCGTAACCCTGAAGATCACTGTGCGAGATCCAACGTCATGTGTGGGACCCCAGTGCTTGGTTCAAAAGAATTGTGCAAAAGCCATCTCACGCAAAGTTTAGAGAAAAAAAGCCCGAGGTGGCGACTTCATGGCGCATGAGAGCTCGACACGTATGCGTGGCGGAAATGCAAACCTGGAGTTCAGCTCAGCCTAGCACAATAATCCAACTGTTGTGTTCGACAACCCTGGTGTTTCCTCCTGTAATTCAGCCGCCACGAATCAGTCCGTGCATGCACCTTCGAAGCAACGAGGCTAAAGAAGTGCTGTTCGGAATCATGATCATGAGCTGAAAAGGAACATCAGTTGGGGGTAAGGTAAGAGACTGATGTCACAAAACGTCAACAGGGTTGTGGTGTACTTCATGCTTCCGAGAGCCCAACCTCAGCCTTGCCTTCCACAGCAATGAAGAATCTTCAAGTTGCGTCTGTACCGATCTCTATTTAAGACAGTGTTACGTGAACATTTTCCAGACAGTCAATTTCCAACGCATACCTTCTCCAGGCGGTCATTGAACTCAGCTCTATGACGTCGGAATGTGAGCATGCACCTTTCAGAATTTAATAATGCACATTTAATCCCGGAGAATCGTCCATCTGCTTTCCAGTTGGCTACGTCATAGTCTGTAAACTTGGGTCAGCATGCTGAGGCCACAAGTAAAAATATCTTGGCATCGTCATGGAATGTCAAAGAATCTCGATATGTTTTCCAGGGTCCCATTTTTATCACATGTTGAGCCGCTTTGGCAAATGTGCTGAATCAGTGCGAGGGAATGGCCGCGAGCTGCAATGGAACTCCCGCCTGTGGTACTTTCTGCGCTTCTTTTAATCAACGAGAGGTTGCCAAGCGACTGAGGGTGAAACCTTCGAGGAAACCCAAAGATCTGGAACGTGTGGTACCGCACATACGATAAAAACTTTTCACACTTTTCAATGGCAAAATACGTTGTTCCGCCATTCGAATTCCAACTGGGAGCTTGAGAGATTGACTTAGCATTGGATGCTCCGACCCAGCGGCAACGACGACGTTCTACAGTGCTTCAACGTCGTGTGGCTATGGCGACGGCTGCTTCCTCTTAAAAAATACATTTCCTGATAGTACCGAGCTTTACTGTCGGGAAGCACGTTGAATTCAAAATGGCATAAGAACAACATGGGCAATAATATGATTGACTCAATAGACGGTTCACAAAATTCTTGCAGGTAGCACTTTTTTGGAAGCATGTACATCGCACGAACAGAAAACAGTTTTCTATCTCAAGTTGGGAGCAAAGACAGCTTCAAACATCAACTAGGGTTCGCTCTCAGAGAACACCCATGAACAGTGCCAGTGCTGAAATCTACCCATGCGGATCTTCTTCGACCCTGAACACACCGCTCATTGCTCATCTCACCTATTGTGTCTTCGCAAAAAGGCGTTGCTGGACATGCTCTGCGTGCTTGGATAAGCAGTGGAACTGTATCTAGGGGCAGGCAAACCTGGCTCAGGAGTTTCTACTGTCGTGACCCCTGTATAAAATATGTCCTTTCGACCTCTCGATACACATGAGAATCCTTGTCTTGGACATCAAGGATCTATTCTTAGAATGCGATTAATGAGCTACGGATATCCCAAGGAGGTGCTCGTGCTCTCTTGAGCGGCGCAGAACGCAGAAGCTAAACTTGCGGTTCAATCATTTACACAATTTGAACATCAGATTCGCTGGCTGCGCTTGGCGCCATTCGAAGGGTCAGGTGATTGGGATGCCGCTTAGGGATTGTAAATAGTTTGCGGTTTGGAAGTCGGTGCTATAGTGGTTCAACCTTTGCCATTTCATTACGCATTGTTTGTTTCTGTCATCACTCGAAAGGTAGTGCCAAATGTGAAGCACACAAATCACTGTGTCTAAGAGCTCATCATCAGACTGAAACAGAAGCAGAAACAGTGTGCTCCGAAACAGGAACAGGATCAGCAACATCTCGACTCTGCACAATGGGTTGGTTCAAAATCTGAACCATGCACATCTTTATAACAGATTTATAGTTTCAAAAAATGCGACTTCTGTTATAAAGATATCGATGGAACTAAACCCTGGAGGCTATGGTACTTTCACAAGACAGATGCACCTTCCACAACTGATTATGCTCCTCTCTCATGATTCCTTAAGTGGCAATCAATACAAGGATTGACGTGAAGTGCAAATCTCAGAAAACATGGTGAAGACTCTTTGCTGAAAACCCATCAACCAATGTTGAACTGATACTGTACAAGTCCAATGGCCATTGACATGCTGGTCATGGTGCACTCCGTTTCTTTAGGAACATGAAACACCATGTGGCGTTAAGACCAGGCACTCGTTCGTTCGATCTCCGATGACACTCCACAAATTTCACAAAGCTGTAGGCATAGCAAGGGGATCCAAGTATTGAAAGTGACAATGTTTTGCAAAATTCGTTAATTAGGGCACCCATTTCTTAGCTTCCATACCTTCGGTGATTCAATATGATCTGCAAATTCATGTTTCTCCTTCTTATACTGACACACATGGGGCGTTTATTTTCATTCAATAATCTTAGGTGCTTAACAGGAACATTTCCTTTCGACATTATCTCGTTGGACACGAGAAACAGAGTCTCTGCAGATCGCGACGATCAACGATCGACATCGACTACCAGGCAGGGTTCATTGCCATGGATATATCGAAAAACCGTGTAAATTGCCTATCTGCAGCATTTTTGTCAGGATGTGCTTTTCACCACAACCGAATTTCATGCCAAAAAAGAGAGCATAAACACAAGGAATCAACAAGGAATTAATTAAAATGTTCTGTGCGGGTGAAATATTGCTGCATCTCTGGGATCTTTTGATACCTCAGATGAGAGCAGCCAAGAGACATTGCAAGGCTGTCCTCAATTTGTGTGTGTGTGTGTGTATAAATATATCTATGTGTGTGAGAGTACATAATTTGAGGGACTCCGATTCATTTGGACCATAAATTTATGTCAGGCTGGCCCTAAATAAACACATATACGAAAATAGGGTTGATATTGTTAGGTCGCTCTGCTTCCATGCCATTCGTGGGTGAGGGTGAATGTTGGTTCGCACGGGCCATCTCGAGATGCTCCAGATGAAGAGAAACTCGGTGTTCCTGTAATGCGAACTGTCTATAATCATGGTAGCTGTCATCCGAGTCAGGGACAAGTTCACATCATTTTTCCACACAGCCTCTCCCTCCGCTAAACGTCGTACTTAATTGAAGTGCTTCAGAGCAACAGCTATTTCTTTGAAGGATACACGATTGGTGGGTAAAGACCTGCACAAAGTAGTTACGTTTTGGAACTATGCCAAAGAATTCGATAGTGTAGCATCCGAATGTTCTTCAGTTTTGAGCCCCATGATGTTCTCATCATTTCGGTGTTTTATCATCTGCTTCTTGAGGTCTTGTTGAGGTCTTCAACTTAAACCAACCCAAATCAGATCCACCCAACAAGAAGACCCCAGGAATTGAAACGTTGATGTGAAACCTCTCGGCATATTAGTGGTGTATCTAACTTGATCTCTTTAGTTTGAAACCACTAGAAAAGCCATTGATGTAAAATAAAGTCACATGACGAGATTTATCAATCCAAGAGCTGCGAAATGATGAGGACGTCTGTCCAAAGCCTAACCAGCTGCCGAACATGTTGGCATTGCTGCACCCCGACCATAGCCATATTCACTTCGCCAAGCCGACCTAACGCCTGTTGCAAACCAATACCTACCTGCAACATTTCATATGCATAACACAGTCTCTTAGCATACGTTTATACTCTCAGCCATAGAAGACTAAGAAAAAATCTTAGCCGAGATTTCAATCAGATCCGATGAGGGTGAGTACCGTGATCAAATCCTGACGAGCAGTGACTCAGCCTTCACATTGCAAGGTTGATCGTCCCAGAGTATAGTATAGCAGTAACACAAATCCTTGATGTGCAGAATTTGGGAATTCAGTTCATGGCTGACGATTGAGAAGAAAAGCCGCAGAAGCCATTAGTATTGTGTCAATTCTGTCCTTAGTCCAAATCTAAGCAAATTTTAGCTTGGCTGATGTGTCTCAGGTTCCGAGTGCAATTCCTCCGGCCTCACTAAGAGATGTGAATGTGCATGATTAACCCCAAATCACGGTACTCTTCTTGGGATTGTCACGATTTTTCTTCACACAGACCATAGGGTTCAAAAGCCTTGACAAGCTATCCGAAGCTGAATGCCACACCAAAGATGAATCGCTTTGCGGAGCTCTCGCAGCACTAAATCAACCCTAGAAGCTAATGAAACAGCTATTTCCTTCGGCAAGCCAGCAATAGAGGATTCAGAAGATGAGGTTCAAGGAAACGAACAATTTCACTTGGAAACATTCACACGCAAACACGCTCGATCCTCTTCAATTCCTGCGCAACAAGAGTTGTGTCTTCATGCCAATCGGCTTCGCAACTGTATGACCGTCCAGATTCCAGGGACACTGGGGCTAGATTGCCTTCAATTGAGCTCAGGAATTTGCACAAGCAGCGGCAGTGCCGCACCAATCTTCAAGGCTTCGCTGCGGGGACCCACTTCATTGTCCAGTCGCGGCACACCCGCTTCCCAAACCCTAAAAGGAAAACGGGAAAAAAGGAAAAAAAGCAAAAAAGCAAAAGTTTGGCATGGCACCCCTCTGCTCATTGTTTTCACAAGGAAGCCAACTAGATTCTAATAGTCATTATATATATCTACACATATTTTTTTTATAAACATATATCTCTCTGACTTGTGTAATTCTTACTGATTGATACATATACTTTGGTTTTTAATTCATTTTTATATCTTATTTATTTTAAGGCTTGCAAGTTATATTATATTGTAGTATGGGTTTTATAGTATCCCCCCCCCCTTTTTTAAAATATTTTTTTAATACAGTTAATATTTACTGTCATTGTTTTAAAGATTTCTTTGCATGCATTGGTCGGTAGTATAGCATGTGGATATGCTTAAGGATAAACCTATGAACGTGTGGAAAATCTGGACAAGTAGCCATGCGGCTATTTTTGGGGTTTACAAAATATTAAGAAAAACGAAAACTGGTAGCTTTTATGTATGAATATAATTTTTGTGTAGCATTATGGTAGTGCACATATATCAAGTATTTGGACAACAGTATATCAAACAAACATGATATATTTTATAATTAGCTATAGATAAGAAGCAATGTTGATTATTACTTTGACTTACAAATTTTTTTAATTGAATTTCAACAAGTAACAATTGTGTATATTAATGTTGTAATATTTTTTTACCTTTTACTCACTAAACAAAAATCAACATATAAATTGATGCAAATGAATTTTTGATTTATAAGTAAATTTAGAAAATATACTTGCATAATATTTGTTTATTAATATAATATTTCATGTATGATAAGAAATAGACGTAGAAAACTTTTAAATTTTAAATTCGAATATAGAATTAAAATTAAAAATTAAAAAAAAACTAATAATATATTATAAAAGACATGTCAAATAATAAAGAAAAAATATGCAAAATATCCTTATAATTTTTTTTTAATATCAAAGATATTTCTATATGTTTAATATATTATAGAAACATCTAAGTAAAAATTTTAAAAAATTACTTGTATGTATGAATTTTTAGAATGTTAGAAGTACTTCTGATGTTTGTAGAACAATAATCATAATATTTACTTAAAACCATGGTACCTAAATATAAACCTTCAATTCTTTATTTCTTCTTTTGAAGCCACAATTGTCTTGCATTTTCTTCATTTTTTTCCATTGGTAGTCAAACTTCTTTTATGGTCCAAATTTTCTTTTATTTTATTTTCTTTGTCTTGGTATTTTTTATAATATATTATCATAATTAGATATTATTTGTAATAGATTCTTATATTGCTTAAGTAAATAGAAGTAAGTAGAAATAGGTAGAAACATATTAGATAGATAGTATCTTTTTAAAAAATATCAAGTAAGTTTCTATAATGTAGATTAGATCTTTAGATTTTTTTAAATATGCCACATGGCTATTGCTCTATAATTTTTATATTTTTAGAAAGATAAATTAGAAGCAACTTATAACTTTAATATTTTGGTCATAAGCCTCATGGTCCTTAAAAAACTTCTTTAAGGCCTTCCTAATATCTAGTATATATAGAGGCAAAAGTAAGGCCACCTTTAGTCTTGTCAATGTTTTTCTTGTATTTTAATATTGGTTCAAGACTTTTTAGTTTCTTTTTATATAGAACTATCTATTATAGTTTGTCTCTATTTTATATCTAATTCTCCTTTGCTTACTCTCTCCCTTTATAATGACATATAAGTATATTTTTTATTTAGAGTTTTATTTAGAGTTTTATCTAGATTTTTATCTTTAACATTATCATTGACTTCTACTTCCATTGTACCATGTTTTTTGCTATTAAAGAAATTTTCATCAATATTAATATATTTATAAATGTAATCAAATATCAATATAATATGAATTGTTAGTTTTAATAAGAAAAAATATTTAGTAGTGTGTAAAGATAAATAATACAAATGAAAGTCTATACATCCAAACATGCCAACAAAAATTAATTTATTATTAAAAATCTTATTGTCTACTATATGTGTTGTTACATTATAACTTAGAAAGAAATATAATGTTGTAAAGTAGGTTATTAATAAAGTAATAGATTGTGCAATAAAAATAATAAAAGATCTCAAATGTAATAAAAATATTATAATTTTTTATTTACCAATATGATATTAGAACAAATGTGTAACTAATAATTTAATTAAAACGTTTGAAAAATGGCTTTAAAAAAGAACCAAAAGAATCACATATAATTAATAGAAACCAATTTTAAGAGTATAACAAAGGTTAAAGTAGTTAATAGATATTTTTCTTATTTTTTATATTATAATATATCCTTTTGTGACTTAAAATATTTTTATTTATAATTAAAATTGATGGTATCCATCTTAAATGGAAACATCTTAGAATATTCTTATTGATTATTATAGTTGATATAAAAGATGTATTATTTACAATTGCACTTGGAGTTGTTACAACAAAGAGTGATGTAAATAAGACATAATTTATTTTAAAATTATATACATCTATCTTGTTGCATGAATAAGTAGAGAATAAGATTTGAAGTATTTAATAAAATTAATTAATTATAAGAATTAAAATATTTTTTTATATATAATATAATTTTAAAAATTTTAAAAATTTAAAAAACTCATGATATTATAAAATCTATAAAAATATTATAAAAATAATCAAATAATATAATGTTAAAAAATATAAAATTAAAGTAATTTTAAAGATAATATTTAATAAATTATTGATTTTTAGTAGTAATTTTGAACTATTTTTTTACTTTAATAGTAACTAATTTGATTATTCAACCTCAAATATTGTAGAATCATTAAGTATGTAAATACTTCAAGGATAAGAAAAAATCAACAATTGCTAAAATAAAAGTGATTTGATATTAATTTATTTGGTGGTACAAAAATTTAAAAGTAGTATAGCTTTTGTGCTTACAACTTGTATTTCATTATAAGAAAATTAGAAATATATATTTTTTGATATAAAATTTTTATATTATTTTAAATTATTTATTAATATATAAATATATATATATATATATATATATATATATATAAATTAGCAAATACTATTGATTTCTTTGCTTATATATATATATGTAAATTTTATCAAAAATTAAATATTATTTATATTTAAAAAAAAATTATGCTATTAATTTAATAAAAATAATAATTTATATTATAATTATTTATTGTTATATATATGGTGTGCCAATTTTCATGAATATACAATAAAAAAAGATTTTATTTAGTCTTAGAAGATTCTAGAAGGTTCTATTTGATTCTAGAAGACTCTAGAAAGTTCTTGATGATTCCAAGAAGGCTCTCATAGGTCCTAATAGGTTCCAAGAAGGTTTTGGAAGGTCCTAAAAGGTTCTAGGAGATCTTAGATGGTCATAGAAGGATCTTAGGCTTGCTTAACTTCCAAGCATCAAAGAAACTTCTCAAGGAGCTTTCTTACACCTAGTATATATAGGAATCAAGGCTGAGGGGATCCTTAGTCTTGACAATATAATCCTTGTGGCTCAATTTGGATCTTCTGGTCTTGTTCTTATGTCTTATAATAGCTCCTTGCTTGTGATATAAAGTGAATCTCTTTTATTTTAGTCTTTTCAATTTTTAGAATCTTATTCTACTTGAGTGGTGTGTTTATAATAATTTATGAAGACTAATATGGGACAATATTAGAGCTTGGTCTTTATGAATAGAGAGCAGATTATCCCTCTTTTTTGGAGTACTATAACACTCTAAAAATTATAAATTATTCTCATCTAAATCAATATTATTCTTGATTTTTTGTATTTGTTTATTTTTATTTCATTTCTATAGCAAGGAGTGAAGGATTCAATATGGCAAATTCCAAAGAAGCCAAATTGGATTCAATTATAAATGCTCTTGAAGTATTGAGAGTCAAGACAATGACCTTATTTAAGCAAAATGAATAACTTTATATGACCATACATAATGGTCAAAGAACAAAACTACTTGAGTCACTATTACAAGTCATCCTAAGAATTCCATCACCAAGGTCTATTTCACTAGAAGATATATATATTTGAAATGTGAATTTAATATCAATGGCAAAAGAATCAAATATTAGCCTTGTAGAGAAGTTTGATGGAACTTGTTTAAAATTTTTCTAGCTTTGTAAATCAAGTATAACTTATTATTTTATTCTAACCTCAACATTATTCTATGGAAGCATTTTATATTGATTTGGTTGAAACCTTGCTCTTAGGCCAAGCTTTGTCTTAGTTTATTCTATTGTTTGAGAAGAATTCTTCCATATTGCATAATTTTGAATTTTTTTGGTAATATTTGTGGAAGCTTTTGGAAAACATGATAAGATTTATTTTGCCACAATTAAAATCTAAGTCCTTTGATAGAAAATCTATTTTGTATTTATTTATGCTTCAAAATTTTGGCAATTAGTATATATTATTAATTGAGATGAAGATATATTGATAAGTTAGTTTTATTGGAGATTATAAGATAATATATAGGATCTATTATTATTTATATTTGATCCTCTAATTCTTAATAAAACCATCAATTAAATGATGAAATGTGACAACTAGCTATTTCAATATCAATAAGAAAAATGTTCACTACCTATGCCATGACTTTATACCAATTACTTAGCATCTTCTACATCTCCCAACTTTAGCAAATATTTGGAAGTAGAAAATATGCAAATTGATGTGGTTTGCTTCAAATTCCTTTTTGAGCAAGAAAAGAAGCATAAAAAAAAATACAACTTGTATTTGTATTATAGAGAATCTTATCATAAGGCTAATAATTGGCACAAAAAGAATCAACATATGTATTAAATGAAGAGTGTTTCCACATTACTATATGCTTTATAAAAAATAAGGCCATCTAATTATAATAGAGACCATACATTTGGATTCTTTTACTTTATAAGCTAAAAAAGGTCCTATATTATCATCTAATCCTTCTTGTTGCTTTACCATATTAATATATTTGGATGCCTAAAAATTCAAAATCCTTGTTTTAGTAGATTCAAGAACCTCTGCTTACTTTATTGACTTAAAATTTAAAAAATCCATAAAATTCTTATAGTCAAGAAATCTAAGGCCGTTCATATAGAGATCATAGATGGTTGACCTTTATTTTCTAGAGATATTACTTATAAAACCAATTTGTTAGAAGTAATATTAGAGAAACATAATAACTAGGTCATATTTAATATCATTAGATTTTATCTAATCCTATTATTTTGAAACTTTTTTAGCTTAAAAAATATAATTTCCATATACATTAAATATCTTATAAAATAAAATTCTTTGAAATATCACAATTTTTTATTATTAAACTTGATAAAAAAATACCATATATCTTATAGATCTAAAATTATAAAACCTTTGTTTATTGAAGCTAGAACTTTTATAAAAGCAACCAAGAAAGGCATTTCTTTTATTATTTATACAACTCCAACATCTAAAGTAATATATACTCTAATATTTTTAAAAAAATACAAAGATTTTAAAGATGTATTTGAAAAGAAGAATATGGATATTTTATTAGAACATCATCTATATGATTATACTACTGATTTTAAAGATGTTATATAATCATTTTTTGGTCCAATTTATAACTTATCACAAAACGAGCTTACAATATTGAGAGAATATATTGACAAGAATTTAATAAAGAATTTTATTAGATATGTAAAATCTTTTTATTGGTACACCTATATTCTTTGTAAAGAAAAAGATACATCTTTGTAGGTATGCATCAACTATTGTCGTCTCAATAATGTGACAATAAAAAATCATTATCCTTTGCTATTGAAATTTGGGCTCTTTGACCAATTGAACCAAATTAAGATCTATACTAAATTAAATATTTGTGAAGCTTATAATCTAATATTCATCAAAGAAGTAGACAAATAGAAGATCACTTTTCATACAAGATATAAACACTTTGAGTATAATGTCATATCTTTTAACCTTGCAAATACGTCAGTCATTTTCTAATATTTGATGAATAATATATTTTATGAATTCCTTAATATGCTTATTCCAACTTAAAGAGAAAGGAGATTGCTTCCAATTGCATTCTAATTTAGTAAATTCTTAGTCACAAAAATTAGTCATGAGATCTGCAATAAGAAACTTTTTGTTACTGTGGATTCTTTTCAGGAATGGCACTATTTGCTTGAAGATACTTCATATCCTATGACTTTATATACAAATTACAAGAAACTTGAATATTTTAAGTTGGCTTATGTTTTAAATTATTATCAAGCTTGTTGGAGCATGATTCTATTCCATTTCAACTTCAATATCACATATCAACTTGAGAAGCAATAAAGATTGTGAGATACTTTATCAAGACAATCATACCTTGTACTAAAAGAAGAATGAATAATATAAAATCAATAATGGACAATACTCTTGAAACTTGAGAAATTTTATATTTGAACAATTTTTATATAAATTCTAATAGATTTTTTGTTTTTTGATCAAGTTTGTACAACCATTATTATAGATCCTCTTATTTTTAATATTAAATATTAATATAA
Organism: Physcomitrellopsis africana; assembly: GCA_036785485.1. Lineage (NCBI taxonomy): Eukaryota > Viridiplantae > Streptophyta > Bryopsida > Funariales > Funariaceae > Physcomitrellopsis > Physcomitrellopsis africana. Next base: position 198,595 of record JAWRVF010000468.1, on the reverse strand, counting down.
AAATATCCAAAATGATTTGAATAAATTCAAGTTTGAAGATGGTCTCCTCTACTTTGAAGAACATCTACATATTCTAAAAAGGCCATTGCATCTTTGTATTTTGTAAATGTGTCATGACTTTCTAACTATAAGATATTTTGAATTCAACAAGACACTAAAATTCTTTTTTAGAGATTTTTGATGGCCTCAAATGTAAAAAGTTATCAAAGAATTTGTCTTCTCTTGTAATATATGTTTTAAATCAAAGAATCCTCGATATTGTCTATATAGATTTCTTCAACCTCTACCAATTTCAAAACATCCATCGTCTTCTATCTCTAAAGACTTCATTATAGATCTTCTACTATTAAATTTTTTTGATATTATATATGTAATTGTCAACTAATTTACTAAGATGGCATATTTTGTCTTTTATAAAAAAACCATTATTAGTGAAGAAACAACCAAATTTTTTATTGATAATGTCTATCGATATTATAGATTTCTAAATAATATTATATCAAATTAAGAATTATAATTTATATCTAAGTTTTAAAAATCACTTTTTAAATTTTTTTAAATAAATATTAAGCTTTTTTTAGTATTTTATCTATAAATTGATAGCCAAATGAAGTAAGTCAATTAATTCTTGGAGCAATACTTAAGGTGTACCATCAATTATTAACAAGACAATTTGACATTTTATTTTTTTCTAGCCAAGTTTGCTTAGAGTAACATAGTTCATGTGACTATTTAATATATTTTATTTTTATTTTAATCATAGTTATTATCTAAAATTAAATATATTATTTATTATTAAATTAAAAAAATAATAATAAATAATTTTATAAGCTAAATTTCTAATATCCAAGTATTACAAACATAAGATTTATCCTAATAATTATCTAATTAATATGAATAGATAGAAGTAGATAGAAGTAGGTTAATTTGATAATATTTTATAGAATAGCTTTCTAGAAGCTTTATAGATATAGATTCACCTTTATACATGTCTATAGGTGATTGATAGGCTAAAAACTTTGACAACAAGTTAGCCTTATGTTGCACATGTTGGTAGCTTGTAGAACAAGCTAAATACATGGCATTGTCAAGGACACAAACTAAAACAGATGCATAAGTTAGTAAAAATTATATCAAAGGAAAATAATAAGATAGAAATAAAGAAATATATATATTCAAGAAGAAATTGGAATGACTATTGCCAAAGATTAGAAAATACATGAGACTCTTGAACTAGATTAGAAGCAAGAAAAAGAATTGACAAGAGTGAAGAAGGCTTCACTCTTGTCTCTATTTATACTATCTATTTAAAGACTATGTGGTGATATTCTATAGGACCTCCTATACATGTCTAATTTACAAGACATGTGTCAAATTTATAAAGCAAGTTTCTCACACGTACGCCACATACTTAGCTTGTTCCGCAAACTACCAACATGTGTGATACATGGCTAGCTTGTTCTACAAGCTATCAATATGTGCGATACGTGGCTAGCTTGTTGACCAAGTTTCTAACCTACCAATCACCTATAGACATGTATAAAGGTGATTCCGCATCTATGAAGTTTTTAGGAAGCTTTTTTTTTAAAGATATTATCAAATTAATCTATTTTATCTACTTCTATTAATCTATATTAATTAGATATTTACTGGAATAAATCTTATGTCTGTGACAAGCGCACATATGGAAAACTTATTTTACAAGTTTGACATGTGTCTTGCAAATTAGACACATGTTGGAGATCCTATAGAATATTGCCACATAGCTCTTAAATAGATAGTATATATAGAGAGAAGAGTGAAGCCTTCTTCACTCTTATCAATTTTTTTTTTGCTTCCACTCTGATTCAAGAATCATAAGCATATTAGAAGTTGTGGATTATTCACTTTTAAAATTGATATTATTCCTAGAATTTTTTTTATTTTATTTTTGAATTTTTTTATTTTCTAGTGAAAGTAGGCACTCTTCTCTTTCTATTATATTATCATAGTAGAGCTTACTGAAATGAAGAGCACAATGGCACAAATGTAAGAGCAAATGAGAGAATTAATGCTTGCAATATATCAACTCAATGTACCACCACAAAGAGCAGCAAAATTAGTAGGAAGTAAAGATATAGAGATGATTGGAGCTGCTTTAAGCCATACCACTTCACCTACAATGGAACACCATTTAAACATTAAAGAACCAAAAATTAATTTGCTAAAGAAATTTGATGGCATAAGATCTAAATTTTAAGAATTCATTAATCAAATACAATTGATACCAAGTGAGATGATGCTGCACTCATTAACCAATTTTTCTATGGATTATAATATGAGGTAAAGAAATTGATGCTCAATTTATCTAATGCTCAGACATTGAATCAAACAATTGACTTTGCTATGAAGAGTGACAATTGGCTTTTTGAGTTTTGATATGAGAGTCTCATAAAAGAGCCCCAATGTTATTATAATACAATAGCAACATTGACATCTTCTCAATGTATACATTCAAAAATAGAAGATATACAAATTGACGCAATATGTTTTAAATCTCTTACTAAACAAAAAAAGACTCATTGTCATCAAGAAGGATTGTGCTTATATTGTGGAGAACCTAAGTATACTACTTAACGTTGTTCAAAGAAATGATGCAACTACAAAATAAGAAGTACCGCTATTAAAGAAGATAATATGTTAGAAAATGAGTTTGTCTAGCTACAATAAGAACCATTGTCATGGTAGAGAAAATTTGTCTCAAGAAAGCACGGAGCTTTTGGCTACCACTAATTATTCAATCAAGATCCAAGTATAATAAAATATCTAAATTTATATAAAAGATTTCTTCTTAGGGCTATTACATCCAATATATAAGTCTTATTTCCTCAAAACATTCAAAATATAACAAAATATTCTAAAACCCTCATTTATCCGTAGGAAGGAAATTTTATCTGAACTCTAACAATCTATAATTTTTAATCCAACCATCCAAATTCACTTCAAATTTACATAAAATGTTAATACACTTTTGATAGCTACTATTACAAATTTCAATTGTTGATTTAATACCAATCTTTAGATGTCACCAAAATCCTAATAGTAGCTTCAAACCCTCATTTACAAACATCCATATACTAAATTCTTTATATCTCACAAATTAAAAGTTTAAATACTATGAAACTTTGATTTATAGCTTTTCAATATAATAATACACCTTCTAAGAAATTTTTAGACAAAAATTCATCCAAAAGCTTAAGATATGGCAAAATCCATTACTATCAACAAAATGACCTACTTATTGCGTTGGAATTTGATTTTCTGTCTTTGACTTCTAATATTTTTTTAAAATTCTAAATATAGTAATTCTTCTATGTTAAATATAGATCTTGAAATCACTTCTCTAGCCATACCTTCCAATCTCCAAAAGCTCTCATAGAATTCCTTGTATCTTTAAAAGAGTGACAATATATACAATTTATATACTTTAATTTTAAGTGCCTACTCCTCCTTCATAAAAATTCTACATCTTTTGATTTTTATATCAAAATTATAATAAAAAAAACAAGCTTTTTTATCCTTGTCTTTGATTTTCAAATGCTCTCCTTGAAGTCATCAAAATCCTTGTTCTTATTGCAAGCAGCCTCTTCAAAGCCTATTGGATATGACCACTGACCAATAGGAATAAAGAGCTTCACCCTTTGCCTTCATTCATCCATTCTTTGCCTTCATCCTTCCAAATAAGCCTTTTAGTAGTTTAGTTCTTCATCTTTGGCCCCCAATCTCCTCTCAAGGCTTCATACTAAATATTTAGATTCTATATAATTTAAATGTCATAATCAAACTAAATAAAAAAAATAAAAATAAAGTTTCTTATACCAACTCCTTTTAATTTACTTTTCTAACCATTCTAATACATATTAGAATCTATAAACATATTATATATTTTGACTAGATTTTACATATTATAAGCAATTACAGTACGATACCATATAATTGGAATCTTGTATAATTCCTAATAAAGGTCATATTCTCTTCTTAAAATCCTCTCCTTATTTTATAATAGATGTGTATTTGGAACCTAAAAATCACAAAGCCTCTACCTTGCTAGATTCAAGAGCCTCAATATGTTTTTTAGATAAAAAAATTGTTAAAAATCATAGAATACTTTTTATACAAAAAACTAAATCTGTATATGTAGAAGTTATAGATGGTCATCTATTATCTTTTGGAAATGTTATTTATAAAATCCTTCCTATAAATATAATAATAGATGGTCATAATAGTTATATAATCTTTAATATAATTAAATCTCCCTCTAATTCAATCATTTTAGATCTATCATGGTAAGAAAAGTATAATCTTCAAATAGATTGGATTTTTTATAGACTTGATTTTTTTCAAAGTATTAATAAGAGTTTAATAAATTAAGTAAAAAGCTATAAGTATAATATAATAAAATCCATATTTATAAGTAGAATTTTTTTTATGAATGCAGTAAAAAAAGGATCACCTTTTGTTATTTATGCCACACCTATTTTTGATGGTAGAAAGACTTCAAGTAATATTCCAAGCCAATATCAAGATTATCAAGATATTTTTGAAAAGAAAAATATAAATATTTTTCTGAAGCATCGTCCATATGATTGTTCAATTGATCTCAAAGAGAGAACTCAACCTCTATTTGGATCAATCTATAATTTATTATAGAATGAATTAGTTCAACTCAAAAAAGACATTGATGAGAACTTAGTCAAGAATTTCATACACCATTCAAAATCTCTAATAGGAGCTTCTATTTTATTTGTAAAGAAAAAAGATGGATCATTATAAATGTATATAGATTATTGAGGACTCAACAAGATTACCATCAAGAATAAATATCCTCTATCTTTGATATTTGGACTTTTTGATCAATTAAATCAAGCTAAGATCCATATAAAAATAAATCTATAAAGAGTATACAACCTAGTGCGCATCAAAAAAAGAGATGAATGAAAGATTGCATTTCAAATAAGGTATGGATATTTCAAATATAATATCATACCTTTTGGACTTACAAATGCATCAACTCCTTTTCAACATCTTATCAATAATGCTTTTTGTGAGTTTCTTGATGGTTTTATTGTTTGATATTTAGATAATATTTTGATCTATTCTAAGAATATAGAAGAACATGAACTTCATATTTGTCATGTGTTACAAAAATTTAAGGATGTATGATTATATGCCAAGATAGAAAAGTATGTATTTTATATTACTCAAGTTGATTTTTTAGGGTACATCATTTTGAATAATGGTCTTAAGATGGATCCTAAGAAAGTCTAAAAAATCATAGATTGAAAGATTCTAAGAATAATAAAAGATGTGCAATATTTTTTGAGATTTGTTAATTATTATAAAATCTTTATCAAGAATTTTTTTCAAGTTATAGCTCCACTTACATGCTTAACTTGTAATGACAAACTCAAGTAGAGTAAAGAAGTAAAAATATCATTTGAAGCTTTGAAGATAGTTTTTATTTTTGTACCAATTTTGTATCGTGTTAATTTTTCTAATATATTTTTTATAGAAATAAATTCATTAGATTTTATTTTGGACATAATATTATTATAAATAGGAGCAAATGACAAATTCCACCTTGTAGATTTTCATTCTAAGAAATTTTTAATAGTAGAGATCAATTACAAAATCCATAATAAAAAACTTTTTATAATTGTGGAGTCTTTTCAAGAAAAACATCATCATCTAGAAGTCGCTTCTAGTCTAGTCATTGTATATATAGATCATAAGAATCTTGAATATTTCATGTGAATACACATATTGAATCATTGCCAAGCTTGTTGGAGTATGTCTTTGTCAAGATTCAAGTTCATTATTACTTATCAGCTAAAAAAACAACAAGATTTTATTAATGCTCTTTTAAGATGTTCTTATCTTGTACAAAAAAAAAATTCAGCTTTTGATCAATAAAGAAGAATCTTTTTGAAGTCAAAGCAATTTCATCTTTGAGTAATGAAATCAACATTGATTGTTGATTCAATTTTTGTCAAGCAAGTCTAGTCAAGTATGTCTTTACACCTTTTTGTTTATGAAATTAAGAATAATTCATCTGAGTCTCATGATATTTCCAAGTTTGAGTTCAAGAATGATCTATTCTATTTTAAAAGATACTTATATGTTCCAAAAGACAAAGCATAATTACGTGATCTTGAAGCTCAATACAACTTCTCTATAGTAGGACATTTTAGATATAACAAGACTTTGGAGCTAATATCAAGAGATTTTTAGTGGCTTCAAATATAGACAACTATTAAAAAAATTGTACAATCATACAATATTAATTCAAGATCAAAAATCCCTCATCATTGATTTTACAGACTTTTTCAACCATTACTTATACTAAAATAATCTTGATCTTCTATTTTTATAGATTTTATTATAGATCTTTTAAATTTAAGTTCATATGACATTATATTCATGATTGTAGATTGTTTCACTAAAATGGCTCATTTTGTACCATGTACAAAATCTATTACAAGTGAAAAAATAGCTAAAGTTTTTTGACAAAAGAATATAATTTTTTGACAAAAGAATATAAAATACATTATTCTTTGCTAATTATGATTATCATCTACAACTTGATATTTTTAACTTTTCAAAAGCTAATAATCTTGCGATGGAAGATTTGACAAATCAATTATTAGAGCTATATGTAATAATAAAGGCACAATTAAAAGAAGCTCAAAACGACAAAAGATCAATGTAAATATCTATTGTAAGGAACAACTTGAATTCCACATAGGTAATAAGATATGATTACTCTGTTGTAATATCAAGACTAACTGTCTTTATAACAAACTAGATTATCATAGGCTTAGACCATTTTTAATTTGTGAATAAATTAATCCAATTGCCTATTAATTATACCTATTAAAATCTATGAAAATCCATCTTGTATTCTAAGTGTCATTGCTTGAATCATATAAAAAAGTGGATATATAATAAAGAAGATAAATACCATTACTGCTTATAAAAATAGATAATAATGAAAAATTTAAAGTAGAAGAAGTCTTAGATTCAAGATAACATCAAAATAAGCTGAAATATCTTATACATTAGCGTGGATATGATATTAGTAAATGTACATGGGAGCCATTCAAGAATCTAGCAAATGTATTAACAAAAGTTAGTGCATTTCATTAATAAAATCTATCAAAATTAAGATGAAGAATGTAAATCATCAAATTAATTTATTAGTTGTTTTAGGATAAAAGAATGTATTTAGAGTGCCAAAATTATAATTGTAAAGTGAAGATGTATTTAGAAGATGCTAAATAAAAGATAATAATATTAGTGAGAAAGAAATGAAGTCTTAATTAATCTTGAAGGTAATTATTTTAGTTGATTTAGTATTTTTTCTTAATTATAAGAATTAATATTTAGTTATTGAGACCAATATTTACATTGGCCTTTTATCTCTATGTACTATTTATTAAAAATATATAAATATTATTTAATAGATAAAAAAAAATATGAGTAATAAATCTCATATCTTTTTAATTATTTATATAAAAAATAGGATTTTTAGTTGATTTAAATTGATATTATCACTTTTAGAATATTATAGGAATTTTTAGAATTTATTTAGAATTTATTTAAAAAATTTAAAGAATTTTTAGAATAATTTTGAAGATTTTGGTAAAAATGAGTTTTACCACCTTGGGAGCTATTATGAAGAAATAGAATAAGATTTGAAGGCCATTCGAAGTATTTAGCCTAATTGGATATTTTTAAACACCATGGTGAAGTCAAAAATACAAAAAAAGTGAATTTTACTAGTAGAAAATAGGAGGACCAGCAACTAATGTAGTCCTTATAAGAAGGGAGGTGCACAAGTTCCATATGGGTTGTGGCACCTTGAATGTAGGTAGGACAATAAGACTAAGGCCTTGTGGCTTCTCTAGGACACCCTTATACACTACTTGTGAGTCTTGGTGAGGTTCAAACTCATGATCTCTTAAGCAAATTATCCTTAAGGTAAAAATTTTCCACTTAACTTTTTTATTATTTACTTTTTATCTTTGAACTATCATAACTTATTCATAATAACTTAAATTTATTTATTTTTTATATCATTGTAAAGATAAAAAATTATCTATTCAAAAATATATATATATATTTTTTACTTTTATTTTTTATTAGATGAAAATATATTAAACAAATTGTGACCTAGTTTTGATTTGTGCACTTGCTTGATACCATTTGCTTCACTTGTTTTGTGGTTGTTCTTCTTATTTTTTTTGCTAATTGCCTCTTTGACTTCACACCACTAAGTACAAAAAATTCTTAAGTGAGGCTATCTAATAATTTGGATTGAGGATTGAATTCTACCTTCACAAAGAGTCAAGAAAAGCTTTGCTATAAAGCAAAGCATGTTCAATAGAGATTGTATTCTAGCTTATATCATTGCTTGCTTTTTCTTTGAATTTGTTTATATCAAAGAGATAAAAAATCAACAACTAGCAAATTCAACTCAAGAGCCATTGTTTGCTGACTTATTAAATAAGACATTATTACTATTACAATCTTTAAGACAACGGAATAGAGATGAAGATCCTTAAGAACAACATGTTATTCTTTAGATTGATGGTGAGATACAACGTATTTGGTATTACAACCTTGGAAGAGACTCCCAATATTTGATGATACTTTTAGAGGTAGGAACTACTTTTGATGGTGTTTCAAATATTTTCTTTGAAGGAAGTTATGAAAGCTTCAACAATGCTCAAATAACAAGCTGGTCCTTTTGGCCGGATATGGAATACTATCGATGGATGAGAAGACCTATCAAGTATATTCAAAAGAAACAAAGATCAAAATATGTGACAAATATAATTTGGTACATGTTGGACTTTCTCAATACGTAATCACCGCTCTTTGTAGAATTTATCATTAGAAGGGAGGATAATATCACGGAGATAAGATTTATCCCAATAATTATCTAATTAGTATGGATAGATAGAAGTAGATAAAAATAGATTAATTTGATAATATTTTAGAGAAAAGTTTTCTAGAAGCTTTGTAGACAAAGATTCATCTTTATATATGTCTATAGGTGATTGATAGGCTAAAAACTTGGCCAACAAATTAATCACGTGTTGTACATGTTGATAGCTTGTGGAACAAGCTAAATATATGGCACATATATAGAAAACTTATCTTGCAAGTTTGACACGTATCTTATAAATTGGACACATGTTGGAGGTCCTATAAAACATTGCTACATAGCTCCTAGATAGATAGTATATATAGAAATAAGAATGAAGCCTTCTTCACTCTTATCAAAATTTTTTTTACTTTCAGTGTAGTTCAAGAGTCATTATATTTTTTAGTCTTTGGCAATAACCATTCTAGTTTCTTCTTTAATATATATATATATATATATATATATATATATATAAAGATATATATATATACTTTTTTATTTCTATTTTATCATTTTTTTAAAATATAGATTTTACTACTTTATGCATATTTTTCCAGTTTGTATCTTTGACACTAAGCTACCTTGAAACTTCAACTTGAAGAAGCTAAAGTATACTCCAAAGAAGTAGTTGATAAGTAGAGGAAGGAACAACCTCTGTTTTAAGTTGGCAATAAAATATAATTTCTTTAATACAATATTAAGACTACTTGATCATTTGATAAGTTAGACTACTGAAAATTGGAATTGTTTTTTATTAAAAATAAATTAACTATATTTCTTATTGATAGAAATCATCAACATCCATAAAAATATATCTTATTTTACATATAACTTATTTGAAATCTTATAGAGGATCAAACGTATTAGAAAGAATACAACCACGATTGCCTTATGTTGAAATAAATAGCCATAAAGAATTTGAGGCAGAAGAAGTCTTTGATTCAAGGCTAAAGCAAGAATAATTCTAATATTTTGTGCATTGACATAATTATAATATTAATGAGTGTACATGGGAGCCAACTTTAAATTTAATTAATACATTACAAAAAGTATAAAAATTTCATTGATGATAACCTTTTAGACCTAAAGTAGCATATCCAAATGCTCCCATATTAATTTCTAATATGTATTAGTATTACTTCCATCTGGCATATTTAAATGTGATATATTTTAGATTTTATGATTTTTTCTAAAAGAGGTGGAAGCAATCTTAAAGTTTCAAAGCTCAATCCTCCTATACATATAAACTAATAAACCTAGAAGTAATTCTATTCTATTTTAAGATTGTGACATGTTATTATATTACGTGAAGTTTTACTTAAAAATACACCAAGCACTTAGTTGTAGAAGATAAAAAAAAAAAATTACAAGAACTAATCATAACACCTATAATAGAATCATATATAAATTATAATTAAAGATTAATAAGTATGCTCAAGCATTAAAGAAGTTTAATTAGATTTTTAATTAATCATAAAAAAAAATACTAAGAAATCTTAAAGAACTCCTAAAGAAGTCATAAAAAAATGATAAAGAATTTCTAAAGAAATATCAATATAATTTTTTTTAAAAAATATTAAAATAGAAATATTTTTAAAATATTAATAAATGAAATTATAATTAAATATTAATCAAATCTTAATCAAATCCTAATCAAATCTTAAATAAATCTTAATAAAATTTTAATCAAACTTTAAATCTTAAATAAATCTTAATCAAATTCTAATCAAATTCTAAATCCTAAATAAATTCTAATAAAATCCTAACTAAATCCTAAATCCTAAACAAATTCTAATAAAATCCTAGTCAAATCTTAAATCCTAAACAAATTCTAATAAAATCCTAATGAAATCCTAAATCCTAAATAAATCTTAATAAAATCCTAATCAAATCCTAAATCCTAAACACATCCTAATGAAATCCTAATCAAATTTTAAATCCTAAACAAATCCTAATAAAATCCTAATAAATCCTAATCAAATTCTAAATGAGTTTAATAAATCCTAATTAAATCTTAATCCAAATTCTAAATGATTTTTGTGATCTAATCAAATCTTAATTAAATCCTAACAAATTCTAATCGAATCTTAATCAAATCCTAACAAATCCTAACCAAATCATATTCAAATTCTAATAAATCCTATAATAGATTGAAACCTCAATAGCTAATAATTGAACTATTGATTTTGACTCAAAATTTACAAATCTTTCAATAACTAAGTTGGCAATATATATAAAAATTTTGATAAAGATCCAACTCACCAAACAAAAGATAAATCCAAAATTCTACTCGGGTATAGGTCGGCCTTCTTCTCTAATCTAGATGCCAATATTCCAATACCAATATCTTCTTTTTGTGTCATTTAATTTCTTTCAAAATTCAATAATAGGTAGAAAATCAAGTCTGCCATCTATACAAATAATTTTTATTACAATCCAACTAGCAAACTACTAAATATTTTAGAAACCCTCACTAATCTTCAAAATCCAATTTTCAAGACCTTGATCCATTTAAACTTCAAGAACCTTCAATCAAACTATTTGATCAAGCATAAACTTATAGTATGTATTCAACACAATGACAATCACAATCGCAAATTTATAAAATTTCATCTATAAATCTATGACCAAATTTATAAAATATTTAAAAACATATACCTCTTTTTATTTCACAAAAACTAGAGTCATTCAAATCAACCTTGACTTTGCAAAGCTCTTACAAAGTCAATATCTATCCTAATCACTCAAAGCTAATGCTCAAAAAAATCTTTTAAAGTTTGTTCTCAAATCCCACTCTTTGATCTACCAAAAGTCTTTCCATCTATAGTAGGCACATGATTTTGTGTCTCAAGGTCTGATTTTAATCTAGGTTCACAACTAGTCATCTCTAGGTATCAATTTTTGAAATTTTGAAGTAAATTTTATTAAAACCTATTCTTAACTCATTCTTAAAGATACTTACATCACTTATTTTTCTAATCTACTTTGATTTGTCTTATTTAAGGCCATACAAAGTAAGTAGAAGCCTCTTCTATAAGATGGGAGTATTAGCACTTTTTAATTTTTACTACCTTCTTGTCTATTATCTATATTTCTAAGATAATTTTCTAAAATATTTTCATTTGAGCTCCTCTATAATATAATCATTCTTTTCTTTTTTTACTTAATGGCCGTATTATTATGCAACATCTTTGATATAGCTTGCATAATGAAATATATATAGTCAAGGGGTCAATATCATACCAATTAAGTCATCTCAATTGAGCATTTTACATTGTTGATCTTAAAATGAAGAACCGCCTGAATTAAAAAGACATCAATGAATATTCAACAGCCATTCTATAGCAATCATCATTAAAGTAGAACCTGCCTATAACGAACATCTTGAAGCAATTTTTGAAGGATATTTTTGTAATAAAGATATAAAAGTTTAAGCTTCGTTTATGGTAGAAGGCATTAGTCATTATTATTTATAAAGGCCAATGAATCTTGTGACTCACAAAAGATAGCTTGAGCATATGGCAGATATCATGCAACACATCTTTGACTTCTTTCACTTTTGATCAGCTTCAATTCTATTTCTTCTTGTGGAACTCAAAGCTAAAAAGAAGAGGTGATATTATAGACATATAATGGAAAAAGGTTCTACTTAGTCTTAAAAGGTTCTAAAATATTCTACTTGGTCTTAGAAAAGTCTAGAAGATTTTAGAAGATTCTAGTTAATTCTAAAAAGCCCTTAATAGGTCCTAGTAGGTTCCAAGAAGATTTTGAAAGGTCCTAAAAGATTCTAGGAGATCTTAAATGGTCATAGAAGGATCTTAGGCTTGCTTTACCTCCAAGCATCAAATAAACTCTTCAAAGAGCTTCATTGTACCTACTATACATTAGAGTCGAAGTTGAGGGAATCATCAATCTCAACAATGCAATCCTTGTGGTTTAGTTTGAATCTTCAGGTCTTATTTTTGTACATTATCCTAGCTCCTTACTTGTGATATAAAGTGAACCTCTTGTGTTTGAGTTCTTTGAACTTTTGGAGCCTTATTCTACTTAAATGGTTTGTCTATAATAGTAATATTCCAAATTCTATCAAATAAGTATTGAATAGATGTAAATAATAATATATAAAACAGCAACAACCATTATTATAATGTCTCACATTAAGCCAAAATCTAATTTAGGTATAATATGCATTTAATACAATCTAAATTAGATTAATAAAAATAAGGCAAGGAATAAAATAATAGTAAAAAAAATTAAAATATATATATATATAATATATCTTTTATTGCTATATATTATATATATATATTATATATAATATATATATATATATATATATATATACACATATATATAACATAAAAAATATATATATATAAAATATAAAATTTTTTATATTATATATATATGATATATTTTTTATATTATATATATATTTTAATATATATGATATATTTTTTATATATGATATATTTTTTATATTTTTTATATTTTAGATTTTATTGGTTTGTTTCAATAATCTAAATTTAAAGAATTATTTTTTTGAAGGATAAATTGAACTCTAAATATTAAAATATTCTTATATATATACTATTACTAGTAAGTAAACATAAAAATAAAAAAAGATAATAGATATGATGATTGCAAAAATATTACTATGCTATTAATAAAGATGTTACATGGTCAATTAAATAGAAAAAGATCAAAGAATTAATGTCCTCAATTTTTTTTTAAAATAACATGGATTGATACTAAATAAAAGTAAAAACTCTAATAGATAAAAAAGTGGAGATACATAATTTCAAAAAAAAAAAACACAAAAACAAAAAAAACAAATCAAAACAAACAAATAAAAAATAAATAAAAAAAAAATTAATAAAGAAAAAAATTAATAAAGAAAAAAATATTACCTATGCAAAATCAATATTAATTATTTTAAATTCTAAAATATAAATAATACAATAGAAAAATTAAGAAAAAAATTTAATATATTTATAATTATTAAAAATATATTAGGAACTAATAATATAATTTTAAAGAATAGGATAAAAAAGTTATAATTATAAAATAAAAAGAATCATCAAAATTAAAAATTTATCTTTTTTATTTTGTATCTTATTCTTTAAAATGTGATATTTCTTTGTAATCATTAAATGCAATGATTCTTTGTAATGGTTTTCTAATTGTTATGATATTGTGATTTTAAAGAACAAGATGAAAAATAAATAAATAAATAAAAATTTTGTTTTTTATTTTAATTAATTTAAAGAATAAATATATAAAATAAACTAGATATATATATATATATATATATATATGTATGTGTGTGGCATCATGTGTATACAATAACATATTGTGTGTGTATATATATATATATATATATATGTTTTTATATTTATTTTCTAAAATATATAATAAAAAATAATATAAGACTTGTATCAATTAAATTTTATACATATTTTAACTAATAATAAAATAATAACTATATATATTTATAAAGTACATATATACAAATACTACTATTATAAAAGTAATTAGATATATATTTACTATATTAATAATATTACTAAATTACATATAATATTTATAGTTTTTGTTAAATTTAACTAAGTTTTTACAAAGACAAGTGTCTAATATATAGATTTTATATGTTTTAGGATTTTTAATATCTTTATTTTAATATTTTTAGAGCCTTAGATATACAATGTAAGATCTTTAAAACATCAATCAAACTTTAAAAATTAAATAAATAAATTAGTATTAATAATTATGCTATTAACTATGAATTTTTTTTTTGTTGATTGTTTAAATAGAATCAATTTTAGAAGCAATTTACATTACTTAAATTATTTATTAAATTTAAAAAGTTTTAAACTAATAAAAAAATATTATAATATATATTAAGAGATTTAGAATTTAGTGATTAAATAAAGTCAAAGATTTAAACCAATCTAAGAAGTCTTTATTACAATCATTCTCTAATTTTATTGGAAAAATTATCATTTTTAAGGAAATCAAGGTAATTTTTGTATATTTATTACTAATATATTTAAAGATAATAAAAAAAAATATAAAATATCAAAAATAGCAAAGATTCATGTTAACACTATTACTTACTTTAAGATACAAAGAGATTATAAGAGATTTAAAATGTAAATAAAAGAGTTATTCTAACTTGTTGAAGCAAATATTATTTTTGATATAATATAATTGGCATTACATAAAAACAATATTTACATCTATGCAGACTTTATTCATATTAAAGCTAATTCTCAATAGAATGATTATTGTGTCTTTTATTCCTGGTAGTCACAATGGTTATTTTTAATTGCAATATCAAAAATAAAATCAATCATAAAAATAATATATATATATATATATATATATATATATATTAATCATGGTTCAAATAAAAATATTAATTATTTAATCATAATAACACCTCAATAAAATACCAAATAGATGAATCTTCTATCAATTCATATATTCTATGGATTGCCCATTTAATATTCTACTTGTAAAACCTTAATTTCTTATCATTTACAACCACTGCTAATCAATTAGTTACACATCCAAGCTACAAGAATATTTTAATTTCCAATTTACCTTCAAGGTATTTAATAACTCACCGCCACTATATATATCAAATTTCCAATCTGCAACCAACTAATCAATCACTCTTCATGCACAAAAACCAAAGTGGCACTTCATAAATTTAACAAACATGACAAAACCATTCAAACAAGAAGAAATAGAAAAGAAGAAAACGAAGGAGCACGACAGCCGCGCGTAAGAAGACGCGGACGCGCGACCGCGTCATTCAGACGACGGCGACGCGACGCCGTCGATCTTGCGCACCGTCGAATCACGAATCAAGCGCCGTCGACGGATGAGGCGACGGTGGTGGTGGTGGTGGTGGTGGAGACGGGGTGCAAGCGCGATGCCACAATCCGGGCGCGAGATTCCTTGGCGGATAGGGCTGATGGTGGTGGTGGTGCAGCACCAGATGAGCATGAAGTGCTGCTGCTGTGATGCGAACCCACCGCTGCACAGTCACCACTCTTGCCATCCCCCTCCCAGTCTCTATTCTTAGGCTGCTGCTGCGCAATCTTATCCGGTGTGCACTGCCGCAGTGTCAAGCTGCCGCATCACATCCTGTAGATAGGCTCCACGCTGGCTCGCTGGCCGGGAAGATGCTCGCTGGCTCCTGCATTCCACAGCGTCTGCACAACAGTTATTCCGACCCCCCTTTCTCGTTTTCTGTTTGCCGGTCTTCGTTTCAGAGAACCGTGCTCTTTTGTGAATACACGAGGAGAATGACATGAGCGTTTCCTTGTGACTGGAGCCACAGCCTCCTGGAATTGCTCGACATAATGCCTATCCACAAGCACAGTCTTGGTAAATGCCATGGAACGAGGAGAGCTCGGCAAGTGGCCGATTGTCCGCAGGCGCTTTCTGCTTGCTTCCAAGTGTTGCCGCAGTTTCAGACTAGGCTGTCTTCAATGAACTTCCGTTTCCCGCTCTTTGTGATCAGCTCCGCAATCAAGCAGCGCAAGCGTCAACACACGAGCCGTTTCTCAATAATAATAATAATAATAAACGTTAGGAACGCAAACAAAAACCCAATCGGAGGATTCATCACATATTCTATTCGTCGAGAGTCAATCCTTTTTGGATTGTTGGTTGAATAGAGTGTGCAGACAGCATTGATAAACGATAGCGTTCCATCAAAAACTCGACGTTCATTGGTCTGATTTAGTCATTCGCAACAGTTGGAAAAAGTTTGCTAAGTCTTGCTGTTTCAGTTGCGAGAATCTGGACATCGTGCGCTCTTCAGCTGCCTCATTGCCGGTGTAGTTACCGATGGTTACTGCCCATTCTTACTAATCAGGCTGGTTTTATCGGGGTTTGCGAGGCTGGATTACCGGGCCAGGTGGGGCGGGGAGGGAGGAGAAACGGAGCCAGACCGGGGTGCGAGAAAGGAGACCCAGAGCCCAGCATCCTTCATCGCGCGCGTTCATGGTGGTTTGTCGTATGGACTTGCCTTGAACCAATCGATAGGGTTAATTGGGATCGCATCAGTTTATGAAGCTGAAGAAGCTCCTTGTCCATTCGCTGAACGATCGCTGCTTACTGAAAAGCTTAAGCGGTTGGGTTTCTGGGTACTTTTCTCTTTTTTGTCGTTGCTGACGGTTGATGAAACGTAGGCATTTGAACTAGATATTTTTTTCTTTGTGTTTTGAGACGGTTCATGAGAGGTGGTGTGAGTGATGTAGCGCTAGGCTTTGTAGTTGTGGGAGTGAGGTTGATCGATCGCGACGAGGAGGAAGAGCAGGAGGAAGAGCTTTCGATTCGGATCGAGGCTATATGATACCCGGGAAAAACGGTGGCTTGGTTTTGACATTCCGGGGTGGTGGAGTAGGAGTCATTGCTGGATCGAGGAGGGAGAAGAATTGGAGAAGTCGGCGAGGGATCGAGGAGGTGAATCCGCTGGGGAAGAGTGACCATGCCTGTGTACACCAGGGGGTCGCGACGCCCTTGCGGTCTCCCCGGTGTCTGGAGGAGGCATTGGGAGCATTCGCAGTCCGATACTTTGTGAACATCCTCGGTTGTGAGTTAGATTGGATTGGAGTATTGTTGCAGACCTCTGCTCGAGATCAATCAATTGATCGTTCGGGAGTTAGTGTGCGTTCTTGTAACGGCGACGAGTTGAAAATTGTGCGTGGAATCAGTATATGGAGGTTGAGTCGGAGATTCCGGTAGAAATGTCGAACAGGATGAAGGAGGGGAATACGTCCCCGACGCAGCAGCGTCATACGAAAAAAGGGGAAGTATGTGGGAAGATTTTGGCCCAGCTCACCGAGATTGGTCATGAGTGTGTTGAGAAACCTGGATTCGCTGAGGAGCTTCAGAAACACTTCACCCGACTGCCGACGAGGTAGTACTTTTTGCCACCTTGCTCAGCTTCACAACCTTTTCATTCCTTCATCCCAGTCCCGAGGAGGAACTCGTTTGAATCCATTCACGCATGTCGATACAAAGCTTTTTCTATACCAAGGAATCAGATTCACTAATGAATGACATAGTTGATACTTTCAGAACAATAAATCATCCGAATTCTCTTACACCTATTAGCGGCAGAATTTTCCTTAGGTGGAGTGCAGGTTAAACTAAGTTGATGCATGGAGTCGTAAGAGCAGAAAACTGAATTGGGTTCAGATGTGCTGGGGTTTTGAGATAAGGAGCAATGATTCTGTGTTTGGATGGTTTAACTTTTACCCATGTTGTATGACGTGATGAATCTGAAATCAGGTTGGTTTGATTTCTTCATCAGCCGGAATCCAGATGTTGTATTTCCATTTATTGTGACTGTGTCGTCACAGTTGAATATGGTTCCAGAGTTTAGTTCTTTAATAGCGGTGGAAGACTTGGTTCTGCAGTTTGATCATCAATTCCTTGGAATTTTGCAGATATGCTGTCGACGTCCACACCGACAGAGCAGAGGATGTGCTTACTCACAAGCGACTACTTCAGGAAGCTAAGATTCCTGAGAACAGACCAGCCTTCCATGTCCGTGCTGTTCAGGTATTTTTCTCAACGCTCCTGCGCCGATTTGGCCAACTTCTGCCCAGCTTTCACTATGTTTCTGATGGTTGGAGGTGCTACGGATGGACTGTAGAATTTTACCTTCATATTTTTATATTATGAGTTATCGTTATTTGTTGAAGATAATGAAATAGTTTATTTCCCACTTGAGAAACGAGGGAATCTCAGTTCTTCAATAGCTACTCACTGGAAACGGTGGCCAACATCATTCTTTAAGGTCACGATCTTGAAGATGTTTTGGTATTGTTCTGGTTTGTCAGGTCTGTAGTCAGTCAGCGGAAATTTATTGCAATTACTTTTGACAGTTGAATAGGAAAAAAGAAAAGCATCAGAAGAGTCGTGGTGGGAAGTGCGTAACATCGAGCGTGTTAGATGAAGTGCAACAGTTTTAAACATGGTGTGATTGTCACTGGCAGATTCCTCCAGCCGATTCTCAAGACGAACCCATGAATCAGGCTTCCAAGGATGAAGTTGGAGGCACTCGACCGTTAACAAAGATGAGGTACAGTGTTGCTTACATTCCCAATTGTGGCAGTTGTGACTTAGTTTTGAGCTTGTTTACTATGTATGAAGAAACGCATGAAAGTAACAGGTTGTAGAATTTTATCACAATTATTTTTAATTTTTTAATTTTTTAAGTCTTTTAATTGGAAAAAGCCGTCAACAGATTGGCACTACCAGCTTTTGGATCATCACCCAATCTTGAGGCGCTTGCATTGGATTTCACCAATAAATCAGCGAGTGCATACGAAGATATGGATGACAGTAATCATTCTCAGAGGTATCAGCAGTAAATTGTATTCAATTAATTGTTCAGCTCCTTCTTATTTTCATTTGAAGCTAGCATGTGTAAACACACTCATGAAGGTGTTTTAGTTTTATTTTTGTATAATTGTTGATTCTGCATATCATATTCAAACGTTGTTGATGGAGGTCTCAAATTATTTTTAACCCCAGGGGGACTATTTGTGCGACCTAGTACTTGAAAGCCAGTACCGCAACACTTTATCATGCTGCGTTTTAGAACGTGGAACATTCATTCTGAAGGAAGCTCTTAAATAATGTTTGATGGATTTTGACAGTGCGAATCATCTCTATATGCCAATGCATGAAGTTACTTTTTCAACCATCGATAAACCTAAGCTTCTCAGTCAGGTGCTTGGACATCGCATTTAATTGACTTGCGTTTGCACAACCAGATATTGCTGGAGAGGGTGTCTGTGTGAGAGATACTTTCTGCTAATCTGTGGGATATTACATACAGTAGAAACAACGTGTTTGTCACACGATGTGCACGTAATCCACAATGAGGACATAAATTAAGTTGCGATTGGGATGTATGGAATGCGGCATGAGAACCGAAAGTGGTCTTTTTCCTTGAAGATCGTTGAATCAAGTTGTGTTTGTTTGATGAGGATACTTAGCAGGTCTTCTCACAAGTGTGTATATGTTTTGTGCAGATGTCAGCCTTGCTTGCCGACGTAGGTCTAAACATCTTAGAGGCTCATGTTTTTTCAACAACTGATGGTTATTCCTTGGCTGTGTTTGTGGTGGATGGCTGGCAAACAGAGGTATACTATACTCTCTTCTGGATCTGTCTCTTGGTAACAGCTTGAGTGTTTGCCTCTCTTTTGTGAATTTCATTGGATATGAGGGGTTTCTTTCAGTAGTTGCAGCTTGTACTTCTCGTAAACGCATAGCTGTTGTTAATTGGTTTTACTATCAATACAACTGTGAATGGCTGAGGCTGCTTGAGAAATCTTTCTGTATCCGGTGTGTTCTCCCGCAGTGTTTTTGGGAATAACTCAGACCAGCATTGGATTTGGAAAATTTGATGTGTAATGTTTCATCCTTCACTAATAATCTAAACTCGAGATGCGTTCATGTTATCTTCGCATGCAGGAAATCCAAGAATTGACAAGAGCGTTGTCTAGGGCTCTATCGGCAATGGAGGTACAGAGAATGCCCTAAACATTTTGAGATTTCTGGTACACGTCAGTCTTTGAGCATGATCATGAGCAGCTTTCTGATCGGAATGTATAGGTTCGCTCTGTGATTGTTGCTGTTTTTCTACGTACCATAGCGCCTCCGTCAATTTGCATTAGAAGTTATCCGTGGAGGGCGACTTAAATGCCCTTTTGCGTTTCTGGGGCTGAATGACTCACTGTAGAAACGTGCACATGGGGTTGTTCAGAAAGGAGCCTGGGCGAAACCATCCTCAAAAAGTAAAATGCCTGTAGTGCCTGAAACCGCTGTGCATCCTGATAATGGACAAATCTTAGCACCAGCCTTGCCATCCACTGGCACTGATGATTGGGAGATTGATTATAATCAGCTCAAGTTTACCCAGAAGGTTGCGAACGGCTCTTTCGGAGACTTGTAAGTGTTTCTTGCCTCATGGAATACGTCAAACTGATGGTGGACATTTATGGTGGGGGATACAAGGAGTTGAAGATTTTTTGAGAACTATCGAGAGGCAATGGATGTAACTATTAGTGATGACCAAAATTTCTGCCATACCCTAATATGGTCTTGAGCAATCTGTGTTGATCAGTGGGTAGTGTTACGGAGCTGGAGTCAGACGATGTAGTTCTTTTGTTTTTTTCTATTATTACATGTCATAAACAGGGCTATGGTTTATTGTGAATTACTTTTTAATTTGATTTTAATAAGATTGAATTTTAACGCAAAGGTGCTAGTCTGGAGTTTAGAGTCTTGTATTAGCGTAGATTTTATTTGATTTTCCTCTTTCTCTTGCACTCGTGTACTAGATGGGGTTTCCTCATGGGAAGGGGATGATTACTTTGGTGGTGATCAGGTTTCAAGGGACTTACTGCGGACAAGATGTGGCTATCAAAATCCTTAAATCGGAGCGCTTGAATGAGAATTTGCAACGAGAATTTTTGCAAGAAATACGTATTATGCGGTATATTTATCTCCAGCTAATTAGACTTTAAACGTGTCATAACGTTGTAGTGATGGCCTTGCGGATCACTATTAGTAGTGGCAAAATATAATGCTTGTCCGTAGCATTTTTGCAATTGCGACCGGGATTGTTGACCACCCTATTTTGGATTATGTGTGATGGAGGCTCGTAATCCATGCTTTTTGAAATGCACTGTAGCTGTGTATGTATAGTGATCAAAATAACAATACTGGATGTGTTCCTGTAAAAACAAAACAGGAAGGTCAGACACAAAAACGTGGTGCAATTCATTGGGGCTTGCACGAAACCGCCCAATTTATGTATTGTCACAGGTATGATTGCACTAAGCGAAGTAGGGAGAGATTGCATTCTGTTTTCGGTTAACACTTAGTCCGTCCTACAGTGCAATAATTTTGAGTATTGATGTCACATTCTGATCATTTCTGTAGAGTTCATGTCCGGTGGGAGTGTATATGACTATCTGCACAAGCAAAAGGCCGTGTTGAAATTGCCCATGTTGTTGCGAGTAGCAATTGATATCTCAAAAGGAATGGACTATCTTCACCAGAATAAGATCATACATAGGGATCTGAAAGCTGCGAACCTTCTCATGGATGAGAACGAGGTTAGTACTTCTCGTGAATACCTTCCTGAAGATTCTTCTTGGTTTTCGATATCCCTCAGTTTGCAGTCAGTGCATGTCACGCTGTATGAAATGCACTCTGACGATTACTTTTTCGCTTTGGGGTTAAAGGTGGTCAAGGTCGCTGATTTTGGTGTAGCCAGAGTTCAAGCACAATCAGGCATTATGACAGCAGAGACTGGCACCTATCGATGGATGGCTCCTGAGGTATTGTATTGGATGTTGTTGACGGTTAACCCCTTGTTCGTACAGTCTTTTCAGTAAGAACTGAAATCTGAAAGTGCCTGTTTATGTCGAATTTTGTGCTTTTTGACGTTGCATTTTTGACGATTAACCTATAACTCCTTGGTGTTTAGGTCATTGAACATAAACCGTATGATTATAAGGCAGACGTTTTCAGCTTTGGTATCGTACTTTGGGAGCTTCTCACTGGGAAGGTGAAAAATCTAGCACTTTTTGCTTGCTTTATGTGAATTTTCCTGTATCTGTTTTCACGATGAAACAGTCTCTCTTTCTCTTTCTCAGAGGGTTTTCAAACTTAAATATTTTCATCATTTTCATGATACTACTTCTGCTTTCAATTATTCAGCGCAAAACATTCAAAAGCTGTTTTCTTTCAGGTACCGTATGCAGATCTTACTCCTCTTCAAGCTGCAGTGGGAGTGGTTCAGAAGGTAGATCGCTCTTATCCATTTCCATTTATTGATAGGGTGATAATACTGTAGTAGAACTTATGGGCCTACGGCACCAATAACTTTTTTACATGTTCTGTTTTATCTGAAACGATAGAAGTATCTCAATCAGCAATTCATGGGCTGCAATATTGACATTATAATTAATGGTG
The DNA here is from genome assembly GCA_036785485.1 of Physcomitrellopsis africana. NCBI lineage: Eukaryota > Viridiplantae > Streptophyta > Bryopsida > Funariales > Funariaceae > Physcomitrellopsis > Physcomitrellopsis africana. Next base: position 175,608 of record JAWRVF010000468.1, on the reverse strand, counting down.
CTTACTTTATATTTTGAAGGGCTTGCGACCAACAATTCCAAGAAACATTCATCCAAAATTAATGGAGCTCATGCACAAGTGTTGGAAGACAGATCCTGCTGTGAGACCCGACTTTACAACCATCACCGCGTTACTGAAGGTGATTTTGAAAGAGGTATTGAAAAAGCACACTATCTGTTGCTTTGAGTGGGATTTCGTAAGTTCTTAACGCGACAAAAATTCTGTGTTTCTAAGAGATGAGTTCTTATGAAATTTCATATTATTTGCAATATCTTTGATGTTATATGGTAGTTCCTAACGTCTCTTTGGGATGCTTTGATTCTGACATACTGAGTGACAATACTCAGAGCTGTGGTTCGGATTGGTTCTTATATACTTCAAACTTTATCATTATGGTTCCAGATCAATGCGGATATGTTGGAAGAGGAAAGTAAGCGGGCCAAGGATGCGAAGAAGCCTGGTGGGCTTTTTTCCTCGTTCAAACGCTCCGCAGTTCGATAGGTTATGTTGCCGAGGTCCACTCTCCGCTACATTTCTCAGATCTTTGTAATGGAACGAGGAGTTACGAGCAAGTGATGATTTGCGACATGCTCAACACAATTAGGCTGTGCTCTGTACCGGCGCTAGCCCTGATCCGTGGCTTTTCTGCTAAAGGACAGTTGGTATGGAGTTTGAGCTGCAGTCGTGATTGAATTAGCATTTTATGCAATGTATGACATGCAGATGCACATACTTTGGCATATCAGGTCTCCGTTTAGCAGAGTTTCGAGGCTTAAATTGGATTAGGACTGGATTGGTGTGGATTTTCGATATAAGCCAAGAATTCTGTAGTTGGTAGAATACTTGGAAACGGTTGTTTATTTGAAAGTGGGTATTAAATGCATCAGCTTCTGTTGTGGCACCGTTTGAATCACCTTCCGCCGATGACTTTGCTGTCACCAGTCAATCGTACGCTTGTGCTCATGAATTGCATGTTCTTAGTTGTGAATTTGATGATTTTCAGCAATATCACATTCCAATGATGGTAAATGTAATGAAATGATGGTAAATGTAAATGGATTTGATGGTACGCAAAATGCTGATCGCATCACTCAAATTCCTGTCGACGATCTGCAGTGGAGCTCGAACTACTAGTTTCTGGAAGAGCTGATTTCTATTTGTCTAGAGTAGAATTCTATGACCGGAACTATTTGGGCTAAGGTTGACGCAAGGTTGTGTTCCCGGCTCACTTCTACTGAATGCACGATTGCTGTGTGCGCTGAAGACGCTCGTGGACTCACCATGTTCAGGACGAAGTTGGGATTTGGAAGCAGCGTCTGCGGCGTGAGTTTTGTGGAGGCGACGCTCTCGAGAGAGTTGCTGCAGGTTCACAGGTCTAGCAGTCTCGGCGTGAGATGCAGTGCGTGATCTAGATCTACATCTGCGTGATCAGTGTCCAGGGACCAGATGGACCACACTCGTTTTCTCACCGCAGCAACATCTTCCGAGATGTCACAATGTCCACACTGATCCACGCACATCCTGCCGTCCATCTGGAGCTCGACTGATGACCAACCCTGACGAAACCCTCATGGAAATGAAGCCGGACTCTGTCTGGTGCCACATGCATGCCGAAGTCGGAATCAGAGTCGGTAGTAAAAGTGTTGAAAATCCCCGTCACTTCTTTACTCCAAACTTCGAAGCAGAACTTCCTGCAGAAAGCGTAACACAAGCGGAGTTTGTGCTAGCATATGGAACTGGTCAGCCGGGATGTAGCACGGCCAAATGATCAGTACCAGCCAGCACCAGGCAAACTGGCGATGAACTCACCCACTGGCGACCCAAAGCATTCTCACCAAAAAAAAAACCCAACTGACAGAACCCACGACGAGATGTAGCAAGTTGAGAACACACCCAACTTCGAGGCTGTGTTTAGTGCCAGTTCACGGTAACTGGAGCAATCGGTGCTCTAAAAGTCCAGTGGGTGGGCACCGAGTCCGCCTTCCAAATCATGTCCACCACATGCTATCTTATATATAAATATATATATATATATATATATATATATTTTTCATATATCTTACTTACACCTCTCTGTTGCACATGGACTGCATATCAGTGCATCGACGTCGACATGCAAGCGTCTTGTGTTCATGCAAAGCAACCAACGAACACCGAATCCTGCGAGCTTCTGATTTTTGTAGCAACAAGGTCAGAGTACACGCAGTGGCGATGGCGTCGTCGTTTTGTGTTGTTTTGTGTAAGTTGTCTTGGAAACTCCGCATAGGCACGGTTCTACCTTGTGAAGCTTCAACCTTTTTTTTAAAAAAAAACAAAAACAAAAACAAAAAAAACAAACAAACAAACATCCAAACCTAAGTGCGTAGATTGCAGAAACACATGAACTTTGTTGTCTTTTCTTGATTACTCTTCTAATGCAAGAATTTTCATATGCAATTTGAGGTAATGTTACATAAGATTTCCTAAATTCAAAGTGAATTGTTTAGAATCAATATTGTTATCTCAAATATGACTAATATTGGACATACTATTAAAAATAATAAGATTTGCAATAAAGTAGTGACATCATGAGACAAATGACAACTAAAGAATTTTTTTAAACAATCTAAGTAGGATAATATGAAGAAATACTTAGAACACTAAAAAAATTAGTGTAGAACACTAAAAAGACATATGTATGGCATGTATAGATTGGTGTCAAAAAAATTTGCTAAGAATTAAAAATCCAACACTTTTATTTGATTTTTTAAAATCTAAACTTTAGCATACTATTTTAATTTTATAGTACTCAACTAGACTTTAAAATTATATAAGTTGTCCACAACTAGACTTCTTATTTATACAAAATAACACATATATTTTTTATTTTCTTGTTATGTTAAAAGTTAATAAGTAACATTATAGAATGTTTTATAATATTACTTATATAATAACTAATTTTTTAAATAGTATTATTTTATTTTTATATATATAATACTATACATAGGGATCAAAAGTTCATTAAATAGATTCAAGTAATTAGAGGTTTAAAAAGAATAGTTATTTTGTTAAATTTGATATTTATCAAATAACTTTGTATTGAAGTGATTTTTTATAATAATTATCACACTATAGAAAATGATAATATCATACACAAATCAATGAATTGCTTTTTGCTTACTTAGAACTATCATTCTTGCTTTTTCCACATAATCTTTTTACAAAATTCTTTCCCAATCACTTTATTAATTTGGCTTGTACTTTTAATAGCCAATTTTGCATATATTTTGGCAGCATTTGTTTAGTTTTCACTATACATTTACAAACTGTTCCATTTACCAATTGTTATAGTATGTACTTTACATCCTAAAATGAAATATTGGTGCACTTCAAATAAAGATTGCTTTGAATTCCAAAATTGCATCATTGTTTTACTGCAGTAGAATCATGTGTAACAGCGTTGCATTGAACATGCTGGATGTAATAAAGTATGAAGTTAACAATGTTCCAATGTCTGCATGTCATTTTGAGTGTACGAGCAGCACTTTTTACTGGGGCCCACAAACTTGGGAATGGGGTGGTGCATCACTGCATGCACAGTAAGCTGAAGACCAGCATTCAGGATGACAAAATGAGATCCGTCACCCCTGGCTAAGATCGATATGTGACGCGGATCTTATTCTATTCCAATTGACCATCACATAGGATGCGGATAAACTTGTCTGTCGTGTTGTCATCTTATCACTCCATCTACTGTGCTAATAGGTCAAAAGGAACAGAATTATGAGCAAAGTTCTGGAAAAAAAACGTCTATACAGAACTTCTAGGAAAATATCCAAGCAAAATCTTTGCGTGATCTCAGCTTAGCCAATACCGGATGCGCCTAACAGCATTAAAAATTGCTGATTGAAACAAGAATATGTCCGGATTACATCACTGATGACCTGACTTGGTTCCCAATGGCTTTACCTCCAGTCATGGAATGAGCGTTGATCAAGGGACTCGATTGCAAAACTGCTAGCTGCTTGCTGTCTAATCGGGCTTTGAAAATGTTCGGCCCAATGAACGAAATCAGCTTGGATACGCAATAGCCGGATGCGTTCTCTGAGAGCCTCTGCACAAATGACATGTTCATACAGTAAATCAAAACCAGTTCTAGTGATTTAGATCTCAGGCTACCTTCAAAAAGTTTGCAGTCCAACTCGATCAGAAAGAGGAAAGAATGGAGGCAGAAGAAGGCATACCTGGCCGCAGGTCAAAGCAGAAAAAAGGGGATCAATAAACAATTCCAAGTATGGCTTGAAAGCCCTCTTCCCCAGCTTCTGCACGTTTCTCCAATTTTGATGGTCAATAAACATCTAACTATGAGAAGTAAATACCATTTTGACATTTAGGCATTCTGACGTTTATAACACATGCAGCCAACTTCACAATGAACTGAGAGCAAAATTCAAGTCACGATTTCAGTACATGCATACCTCAGCAATGGAGGGTAAGAGTCTGTAAAGGGTTTCCATCAGGCTGTGATATTCCGCATATCCAGAACTCTGAGCCTGAAAATGATATCAGGATTAGTGGCAAGCTCATGAAGACCACAAAACTTCATCTGCTCTTCCTATGTACTCTTACAATTACATCGCTCGTTCATATCAGAGCATACGTATCACTAAGTTATAGTAATGTACCAGCTGTACTAGGACTGGTAAGAACTTGGCTGCACGATCCGGAGCTACAGCAGAAAGCTCTCGTAGTAAATAAATGCCACCTTCCGATTTTTCCCAAGGTTCGCTCTTTCTAGCAAATCCGTAATCATCACAACGCTCTGCCGGCTTCGGCAGAGGATTTGCAGATAATGCGCCCTGCAATGCAAAGAGAAATCCATTAAGAGAGGTACTTGCAGATTATCAGAGCTCTGAACCAAGATTTCATTACTACATAATCATCGACATGATTCACTTTGAAAAACATGTCTTCTAGGGCACTAAGAAGGGAGGAGGAAGTATTGACATCAGTATTCAGGCAGGAAGTACCAAGGGAGAGATTTTTTAACACATCAAAGATGCTTACATTCATATTTTCTTCTGCTGAAGGCGGACGCCCATGCTGTCTGCAGTACCAACAAAGACCAACCCGGTTCCATACTTAAGGAAACATAATAAGCCTTGCAAACCACTACTCAAGAGCAAATGAGTGCAGGCATTCTTTGAAACTTGAGCATTTACACACATGTACCAGTTCAACATAAACATAACACAAGCACATGCTATACGTTCCAAATCTAGAACTGACTTGTAGTTTAAAACTTACGGTCCTGCTCCAGGTGAGGCACATTGAGTAGCGTGAAGAGAACCATGGCAGCAGCACGGTTTATCTACTTGATTCTTTGCCTGAGGCAAAATCTCTTGGAGTACTGCAGCTGCCTGCACAGGTCAATATTAAAACAAACAGAAACTGTAGGTCCTTCCAAAATTATCAATACTATTTCTTTTGGCATCTTGCTTTCCTACAGAAAATATGTTGTCCTGCTTCTTTGTTTAAACCAGAATTCCTCCCAGCCTCGACTTCTCACAATACAGCGGTATTTACTGCTGTTTCCAGAGAACCAGGAGTTGTGCAAAACAGGAGCGAAAACAATCGACTTACTATCTCGATTGTCTCTCCTTGAAAACAGCGCATTGCACTTCCCAGAGTAAATGCTGAATTCTCGCGGACACTTCTTACATCTGATAATCAAGTCTGTTAAGGGAATACCAATCTGAAAAACAGCTATAAGTAACATGCTTATGAGACTGTCTCCTTGCTGCCACATGCACATGCACATGCACATGCGGTTTCAACGTCCTCTTCCAGATGCGAGTAAAAAACTATCAAAACAAAAAGCATTAATATTTCAAAATACTTTCGAACTACAAACTTAAAGTGCCTCAGCTACGCACAATTCTGATTGGATACTGTCTGCCAAATGAGCAAACCACATGTCGAAGAGTTGTGGCGTTAATTTCTTCACTTCTTCAGGGTAGCCTTCAATTGCCTTTCCCATTGCTTCACATGTCAAATGAACACCCACAATAAACTTCAGAAACAGAGAAGATGCAGAAGGAAAATTTGCTTAAAGTATCTCATCAGCTCATCCATCAACTCCTCCACGTTTAACATCCGAAGGTAACCCCAAAGTATCTAGGTTTTATCTAGATCTAAACAAGAGTGAAATCTCAAACTGATTATGGTCAATCACTTCGTATGAAACAATCACTTACATCACTGTATAGCATTAGCCAGCTACCATGAATCCCTAGTTCTAACATGCAAAAGAAACTAAATTCTGCACAGGAGACTAAAAGTAGCATATATTTGAAATATTTTACATGCTACACATCAATCTGGATATTCACAAAGAACAAAATCCATAAAATTTAGGTCATATAGTATAATCGCAAAGTTCAAGGACAAGTAGTCACCTGAACACGCAGCGTCCCGTACTGCCCAACTAGGATCCTTGAAACAGCTCATCAATGTAGTGAGCACACGTGGTACTAACGATCCAATCCTCTAAAACCACATTGAGTTTGAATATTAAAATTTCTAACAGCCAGAGTTGGATAAGAATATTGAAGGTGCTTCTCAAATAATAACTAATAACTTGCAACTCAGGTGAAATGAAAGACAGCCGTGCACAGGAAGCACAATAACAAGTTCATCCACTCTTAAACCTCAGATACCCCAAAACCATCGTTTAACAGTTATTATTGCTCAAGAACAAATAGACCACCAAATTGTCACAAACATATGCAATATCGATAGGACATGTGGACGATTTTCACCTCAGGATCGATTTTCCACAATAATTCTGCCATGCAATGGCATGCTGCCTGAATCAAAACACCACGAGAAACATGAACAGTTGTAGATGTACTAATTCTCGTAGAAAACAATTTTTTTCTAAAAGAAGCCACCACCTTGGAACTTCCTACAGCGTACTGCAGAGCTGCATCCAAAACCTGACCAAGTACCTCTTTCACTAGGTGATTTTGCGCAGTTGATTGTACAATGTAGTAGTCCAAGACAACATCAACATACTTGGCCACTTCCTCCCGTCCTGTTGAACCCATCACCAACTGCCAAGTTTCTTGAGAATAGAGTCTCAAACCCTCAGCTCCGTGATATCTGTTCAAGCACCTGCAAAAACAAACTCATCGCGATACTAAATCTGCTGATAAAGGATTTCAGTGGACTACACGCCTATAACAATCTGCATTACTGAAAGCATCTCAAACTTTGGATCTTCTAAATTCCTCCAACTGAATTCACAACGCTAAAATAGGAAGAACTAATTCATCCACCCTTTCCTTCCATCCATGATACTCTGTTGCTCTACTGGATGATTGATGACCCTCGCTCCATCATTGATAAGCACAAGGATGGAATACGAAATCAACGTACATGGCTGGCAATAATTTGGAAAAGAAATCAGACTTGAACTCCGATGTCCTTCGCATGAACGTCCTTGTCGCAATAGATGCCGCTGCATACAAAACAGAAAGTCCATTTAAGTACTTGGTCACGACAACTATCCACTTGATGTTTCAATTTTCGAACCAGCAGTCCAAGTCATGTTAAATTTCAAGCTTCCAACCCGAGCTCTTGACAAACATAAGATAAATAATAAAAAATTTCTACTTCAAAACTTCTCACATGATGTACTGCTCTCTAAGGTTAAATTATTGTTTCAGTCCTTGAAAAATCCAGCAACTATAAAGAAATAATAATAATAATAATAATAATAATAATAATAATTTGAATAAATAAATAACACACACTCTCTCTCTCACACACACACACTCACACACACGCTAGACTCAGCAGCTACAACTTAATGAGCGAGGGAGAACATGCAAAAGAGCGCATGTACTTTTTATTCATCATTGTGAATAGCGAGTATGGAATAGTATACTTCACCGTATCGAACTTGGCTCCAGTTATCACTTAATCCAAGCGCCAAATAGGAGGCTATTAATCCACCATTGCTGCACCTCACAATCAGTGCTATTGATCAGAGATGTTACAACAAACTTGCTTCTACTTCAAACGATAACATGGTCAATGCGGTATTTAGTAATTCCTCACTTGCTTCATATCATACACATCAGAAAATGTTAAACATGTCTTACAGCAATGTGGGATAATACTAATTAACAATAGAATGTCCACACAGCCTAAAATACAAGACTAAACTAATGGATAAGACTTTAAAGGGCCGTGAGAACAAATCTTGGGTACACCACAAGAGGCAGCATGTTCTCCGATAACCTACTCTTTCAAAACCTCCATTGGAGAGATTTGACACAGCGTGCTGACACATAAGAAGCCTGTTTCTCGAACAAATCGATGGTTGTGTGACAAAGCTTTCAACAGCAGTTGCCAAAGTTGGGAAGTCACATGGTCCTGAAAGCTCTCGCCGCATCCCTCCATTAGTCTCTGGAGGGCTTTTATAGAGGTTTCCAAACATCTGCTGCCCATTGCACCATTCTGCAATTTTCACTCAAAAAATGCCATTAATTTACACAGATGAAGGATTGCGTAATTTATGCTACAATTTCCTCCGTTCAAAAACCACAAACGAAGCTATAGCAGAAATGTGGATGAACATGAATTGGGATAATGTTCTATGGACGTCAATGGCCTAAGCCAGGACGTGGTGAAAAGACGTGTACAAAAATACCATAGATTCAAGCTCTACCATCTGCCTTAATTGAGTTTCATGAAGAGCTACCTGACTAGAATGGAGTTGTTTCACAGGTGGCATCTTCTTCACAGGGCTTTCTTCAAAAGCATCTTGGTCGCTTTCATCCCCACTAATTAAATCACCATCGAATCCATTTTGAATACTCAGTAGTAGACGGCTGCCAGCACCAACAAAAAACCAAAGTTCCTTGCATCAGTTATCTCACCAACAGTGTTGGTAACCCATTGAAACCACAGTTCGAAGAAATATAAGGTAAATTGGAGGATAAATCTACTCCAGAATTTACGTTTGAAAAGTTATAATCCTTTCTATGCATTGCCTCTTATTTTCAAAGTCGAACGTTACAACATGAATCGATTGATTTTCATTAGAAAACCTTAACGAACAGCAAGATAGTAGGCTAAATAGATTAACCTTGTTTGGGGAATTAGAACACATACTCTTTGATACTGTCATAAACAGAGATTCCCTGTACTTTCCCCAGAGCATACAAGCACTCACCAACCGCCAATCTGTATAACACAAAACCAAATTTAGATTAAAGAATGGACACTCAAATTTCAATAGCAACTCACAAGCATTGTTGTTCCTTGGGAAATCTTATTGATAAAACATGAACATCTGCCCATTGCTAATAACAAAACGCGTAGCTAGAAATCGCGTTGGAATTCAACTAACCGAACTCCAGGTTCAGTATCCTCGAGATGAAGGGTAGCTAATGGCAAGAGTTCATCTTCAAACGCCATTTGCTGACCACCCAACACAAGAATCTGCACGACCCAAGCAGAAAACATATAAGGAAGGAACCAATCAAGAAAACGCAGAATCGAAATATTGCCTTACATTCTATACGATATTATACTTCCCGCACACACAGATTACATAGGATACACAGACCAGGCCCGGTAAAAATGTTCGCAAAAGAAATGTCTGAAATTGAGCATCATATCACGAGACGACACAAGTGACTGTTTTGCTGATTCTAGTGACTTCGCGGAACATAAGCTCGTTTATAAAGTAAGACACCTGACGCACAGAATATAGTACCACACGCTGCTGCCCATAAATGGAAATAGACGACAAACTTCCCAGCGAGCGAGCTAATTGAAGCAGCATCTCATGTTACAGGTTAAAAAGCACCTGTTTAACATGAATATACAGACTCACTTAACAGATTAAAATATAACACCTTTGCAGCACAGAAGCCACCATGGCGGCTCTCCCATTTCTGAGCGCTGATCAGTAGTTTCACCCGTTGGGTCGCTATCGCCCATAACTCTTGCCTTCGAGAAGGATCTGTAGCACAGGAGCACAGATTAATCATCAGCTTTGGAAGACTACATGTTCTCCTTCGTTTTATATGTTCTAGCACAACGGATTACAGTTCTTCACGATACAACTATCACCTTTCAGTTGCTAGATGGACCTCATACATTAGAGGTGCACAATAAGTAGTAAATCGGGAGTTTCGCAAATCTCATACTAATCAAATTGGTCACATTCCGAATTCTTAGAATGATCCAAAGGGTATTAAACAATATAAAACGAAAACACAGTATCAAATTACCTGCATTACTTAGTACGGATTGCAACAGAGTTACGCCATGCTCTCTCTTGATCTGCATCCGATCCGTAAGCTTTCCCATCGCCTCATCTAACTCCATGGCTTCACCTTCCTTCACAAAACACCAAGATTTTCTCCATTTAACTCTGCTCAAACTCGCAGCATAATAATTACAATATCAAGAAAATTATAGACTACAAATCCAAGACATTCGGTCGATAAGAACAAAGACAGCCACTCCCGACAGGTACTATTGCCCACGCTCTGTCCATAGCCAACACAGACAATGAAGTCTACGCTGTACAATACAATGAAACGCGCGTCCTTTTATATAAACGACAGCACTTGATCAGTTTATTCCTCTTTTTGGTTGTCAACTGATAATGGTCCTTAAAATCCAGTTGAAAGAAAGTATTTTAAAAACGCAAGCCAATAATTTAACCGGAATCCAACGTAATATTTGAAAATAAAGCCATTTCCTTCAAGAATTATGGAAAAACTTAGATGTATTAGCCAAGCGTCAAGGTTGTCAAATAAGACAGTAATCACAAAAATCAAAAACCACGTATCTCACCAATAAACCCCCGGAAAATCCCTACTCAAAAGTGGCTATATCCATCGCTCGCTAGCAAATTTCAACTCCCAACACCTAGCGTCAGTACACATATTGATATAGTGGACGTGATCCAACTTTAAATTCACTGGCGACCTACCGACCTGGACGTCGAAAGAACACGTGATGCCCAAACCTCGGCGAATTGCCCAGCTCATCCTCCTCTAAAACAGACGACCAGCACAATATGAAGTTCGGCACGGCAGACACGACTCTCTATCGTTGTGATGAAGAGCCGCGTCACTAAAATCTACCCCCCCCCAAAAATCTCCCCCTCGACTTCAAAATCGGGCAACTATTCGAGCTTAATCCAATTTTCCATAACCAATAAGCATCCGACAATTATCTCACTCCCATGTATAACCGAAAAAAAAATCTACACCAAGACACAATGCAGATTATGACATCGCGTTGAGCTCGATCCACTCACCACGTCTCAAACACTATAGCCAAAGCCTCAAGGTGCGACATAAGCAACCAGCGCACGACGTTGAAACAAACGGGCCATTTACTATCACCTTCTACCTACCATGACAACACAACCCTAGAAAGCCATGTCCACGCTCCCCTTGTGATTTGAGATTTACAGACAAGCAACATTGATTTCCCAACAGACACAACCTGGGCATACCGCAACTTTGGATGCAAGTCATCAGACGCTGGCATGAGAAAGATGAAGCACCTGAAGCTGCTGATGCTGATGGTGCAATGATACCTTGAGTTTCTCTCCTCCCGCCTCAGTTGTGTGCGCTCAGTTGGTGGGTCCTTGGCTTTTGGGTGTTGGGTGCTTCGACGAATGTGGAAAGGAAGGATCCGAGGATGAATGTGTCTTTGTTCGGGGCTGGGGTTTACTCGTGATTTCGTGGTTGGAACGCCGACTGGCCTCCGCATCGTGTTTGCTCCGAGTTAGTTAGGGTGCTCCTGCGTCGATGTTGTATGAAGGAGCTATAGATAGTTGTCTTGTCTGTACATTCAAGAGGAAAAGCAGGAGAGATATTGTAGAGAAACAGTCTGCAGATGCTCGTGTGATTTCCTACGCTTCATACGTAACGCGAGTATGGCAGTTGGAGAAATTTCTTCTCGAAAGTATAGTCTTCGTTTTAAAGAATGATTTGTAGGAGAGTGCCGTTAGCGTGTCCCCCAAGTTTCCATCGCCACTACTGACTTCAGGGTGTGCCATTACAAAATTGGAGTAGAAATTTGCGGCACCTGTCGTGAAGTGCCCATGGAATAATGGCTTCAGTATGGTGCGTCTCTTACATTCTGTAATCAGCATTGTTTTTAGAGTCTAACCAGTGGAGAAGCGCGACGCGACGTCTCAAGAACACGCTCCGGTGGCGAGGTTTGAAGCCGGTTTGGTGAGGCCATGTCTTCACCCAACTTAGCAATGGAATTGGAAACCAATTTGCTGACGTTGTTGGGTGAACCACAAGTTGAATGCTATCTTTAACCTCACCTAGATGCGATCTTTATCATATCCACAAGATGATGCAGTTCAAGACGATGAAAAGCATCACTTGTGAGATCAGCAACTTAAATAGTTGTAGATTGCATGATGAAGAAAAGAGATGCGGTTGTTTTATCCTGTAACCTTGGCATGCAAAACACAAAGCAACAAAAATGAGTAACAACTGTTGCAGACAAAAGCTTGAACAGTTATTGGCTGCCATTGATGTGCTTATTGCAACAAAGATCTAAGTGTGTACAGTTTGATCTTGTTTTTCGTAACAGCTCAGTAACGGTGCTTGGAACGAACTGTTTCTTAAGAGATGGTCACAACGATAGCCACAACAGTTACTGTACACAGCCTTCTAGACAACATTGTCCCAAAACATGTGATCAAGAGCATTACTCATGACCTCCACACTACGAAGGATTTGAGTAATTGCCGTATGATGGTTTGACGCTCTGCATTTTGATAACTCGCATCTAGCGCCTGAAGGAAACGATCAACCTCCGAGTAAGAATCAAATTGTCAGGGGCGTGTGCAGCGGAGATGCTGGGTAAGGATACAGGTTTGGCTCTAGCTACTCAACCCGGCAGCTTCATAATACAGAATGATCTCACATGATGAAGGTTAAGAACTATTCAGAGAGAAGATGGAGTGCTTTGTCCAAAAAAGGAATTACTGCAGAACAGGACAGACAGAGCTGCCCAATCAGCTGGTGCATGAAAAAGATCTAGACTTGAATTGCTCAGCAGCCAGGAATATTGGATGGAAAGAAACTATTCTAAGCAACACTGGAGTGCTAGTTGAGCACAAAGTTCAATGAAGCATCGTTTTGAAAAATTGCTAAAACAGCCGGATTCTTTTACAGTACATGGGCTCCAACACCCCTTACCATCCAAATCACTGTCAAGCTGCAGGATGAGCTCCACAAAGTCTTTGCTTTCGCAACCCAAGTCCTATACTAGTACCCTTTAATCATCTACAAACGTCCCCAAAGACAGATTACAGCACAATCTTCGCTGCTGGAGCCAATCTGTCAACATGGTAGACTAATATGACACCCATCCAACACGTGCAGAGGCCTGAAATACAAGCCTAAAAGCTTGTGAAAAGACGAGTAAACGTCACTGAAAAATTGAAGATGAATCGAAAGTTCTTTGTGTTAACTTCAGGATCTCTGCTCGGGGTTGTTGCATTGTGAGGAGAGAAATCACGGGAAGAGGTTTGACCAATAAGGGGGTTATACATCTGCCGTTAAGAAACTAATCGTGATCTACTCGGGTAAGTGCATCTCAGCAAGCTTCTCTTGAGCCATCGCCTGCTGAGCCAATTCTTCTTGTATGTCCTCCTCGGACTCTTCCTTCAAAGTTGAGTTAGAAACAGTCTCCTTCGAGCGTTCTGTGGAATTTTGCTGTAACTGCTGCAACCCTAGCGGGTCAGAAGTGTCCCTACGACTTTTTTGCGTCTTGAAAGACCCAAGGGCCGTGTGAGTGTAGCCGTACTTCTCAAGCACCTGGTTATCTGCAAAATTGAAGGCTCGCTCCATCTGTCTGAAACATTCGTCATTCTCTGTAGATGCTCCTAGCTTGCAGGGCTTACACCCTACAAAGTGGGTTACAAACGGCCATCTCTCATCTCCATACCCAGGGTGATTCTTCGCCATAATTTCCTCGTAGTTATATGTTACATATTTCCAATATCCATGTAGTAAAAACTCCCATTCAATATATGTATTCGCCTTCCACTTAGGATCGCCAAACAAGATAAGGTAAACAAGAGCGGATTGGTCATCAGCTTCAAAAACAGGTCGATCAACTAGCTTCGCAGTTAACAGTTTGCCTACAGACACAGGCATCCGTCAGAATAAAAATAATTAGCTATGTAGTACACTCAATTAGGTCAATATGACGAATCAAATGGATGTTCTAACATTTGAAATCTATGTAAAGAGACTCTTGGAGAATCCATGGACCACAATTTAGCTTAGCAGAGCGTCTGACTTCAATTACCAACATCCTGCTGAAAGTTACACTACATCCTTCACCACTTTATTTGCAGTACACACTTCTACACCGCTTCAAGCAAGTAGGGACGAAGTAGATACATCAACTAGATTAACTCTCCGTGGTCGAAGGTTTGAGGGAAACATTGACAGGCGACGGTTTCTTAACAGCTAGAACTGGCAGATGAAACCATTTTCCACAATAAATGCAATACTGATTGCAACTACGAGGAAGTTAGACAACAACCAAGTTCCCTTTAATAACTTAAAGCAATCACGGAATTGGCACTAGTACATTCAAATTTACTAAATGAAAAATAGAACTAATAACAAAACAAAAAAAATCAATTATCTCAGGGTATGGCATAAATCAAAATCAAATCAGAGATAAGCATAGACGATTTTCACCTAAAAAAAACACCCTTAACTGCAGACCCCAGCTAGAAAGCCAAGCTGAAGCTACGAAGGAAATACAGGCGTATGAACAAACAAAACGTTAGTAGATTAGAAAACAACCATACCTGCTTCAATTCTAGTGGTACCCTCCGGGCCGAAGGGAGCCAACGCATCGAGCAAATCCAATGACCACTGACAGTTCCTGATGAGAAAACTGCCCGTATTCAAACCTATCCACCGCTGTTGCTCGAACAGCAGATTGTGGAACCCGTGCACGATCAAGTTGTTTTTACCGTACTTCTCCATGGGCATCTCGAAGGTCATGTCCGTAAAGATGGCATCGCTGTCCATCCACCATATCCACTCCACATCAGGGTGGTTCAACATCATCTTCCTTAGCAGCGGCAGCTTGGCCCAAAACGAGCTCATTTCCTTCTCGAAAGTGGCCATGTTGTAGAAAAACTCGAGACCATGCAGACGGGCATAGTCAATCCTATTCTTCAAAAACTTCAGATGGTAGAAGTCGCCCATTGGGTTGGCGCAAGGGCTAGGCTGCGACCCCGAGACGAGCAGCGTCCTGGGCTTCCCATCCACAGTCTGGTTCCTGCCAGGATTCCGCGTGTTCCAGAGCTTGCGCTGCAAATCCCAATCGGTGATTTTCGGGCCCAGAGTGTAAGGCGAAACTCCGTCCCATTGATCCTCTTCCACAAACTTGCTGGCAGTCACCTCATCAGGAATCGCTTCTTCAACTTGGGCTAGAACCCGGGCCCTCTGCGACATGATGATCTGCTCCCTCAAATCGGCGACCTGTGGACTGCTGCCCCATGTGAGTCCACCAGGACCGAGAGTGCCACGAAGCACGAGAAGCGTAATAAACCCACACAGGATAGTGATCTTAAACGTGTTCATCGTCTTCACCACTTTGCGACCCTTGGGAGTGGCCAGAAAACGGGCGGGGTGATACGTATGCAGCGCGGCCTTCATTTGATCTTGCGACATTTGCCGTAACAACGTACCCTCTTTTGCCTGACGAAACATCGTGCCTTTCGATGCTCAACGCACTAAGTAAATCGTCAATCAATGAAAACCGCTCATACACAGAGCATCGTCTAAAGACCTTAAACCCTACTCTAAAACATCTTCTACTACTCCCGTACTTCAGCAGAAACAAAATCAAACAAAGTGCAACAATGCTGGATAGGATTGCAACACGAAGACTACTCTCATGACAACCTTTCTAGCGTACCCAAAATACCAGCTAGTTCGTGAGAACCAGTCCGTCGAGACACATCAGCAAGTAGACATTGACAATACAACACACAATGTACGACGTCTTGGTCCTCACCTCTAGGCTTCATCAACGGTAACCTATTAGATACCTCTCAAGTAACGGCCAAACACTCTCAAACATCAACGGAATCCCAGCAAACCAGCGAACATCCGAACAGTCGAATCAGCGATATCAACAACAACGAAAAGCTCGTGCACAGACACCGAGTTCTCCAGCCAAACTGCCCTCACAGGATCTCTCCACCTCCAAACACCTCAAGCAAGCGAAAGGATGAACTCCACACAATGCATGAGCAAGACCACAAGAGGGGAGCACCGGCATGCATCACGACGACCCTTGAAGCTCAAAAAACGACCAGTTCCGCTCACGGGGGCAGGTGGAGTAGCAGTCCACTGCCAACGAATTGTCGACGATCTGTCGACCCGACTCACTGTTCACAGCCACAGCCCACGCTTACCATGCACCATCACGGAGGGTCTGGTACCCGGAACGCACATCTGGCTCATCTCCACCGCTATTGATCAAATACTACCGGAAAAAGGTTTTTTAAGAGGGAAAAAAAAAAAAAAAAAAAAAAAAAAAACACGCGCCTCGAGAAAATGCAAAGAAAGCTTTGCTAAAGCCTGCCTGCCTGACTGCCCGCACGCCGCTGCTCATCATTCCGGCGAACCCCCTGTTTCGAACGCAACCACCCCCTCAAATCCAGCCCCGGCTACAAAGTAACTTGTATGTGAACGCCAGATCCCGATTCCAATTTCGCCGAATTCTAGCTTCGCGACTCAAGCTCCACGAATTCTAGCGGTGATTGGATACTAGTCGCGTGGAATTCCGCAGTAAATCTGGCTGGTGCGCTGCTCTGGTCAATCTGGCTCGACGCACCCTAATCCCTGACTCGGATTTGGATGGATGACGTCCGTCTTGTTGGATGAATCGTATATGGTATAAATGAAAGAAGCGAGTCACGAAGGCGGCAAGTATAAAATGCAGCGTAAATGCCGCCGGGGACGGACAGCGACCTTCATTAGGGGAAATGATATTTGAATTAGGGGGGAGGCCATGAATGAGGCGGGGGTTGGTGACAGTGAGTCTCTCTGGTTTGGATGAAATAGGATGAGATGTTCTTGGGATCAGTTAACACTGTGCTGGGTCGGTGTGAACGAGGTTAAGGACATAGTTTTCACATTCAAGCTTTTGCTCGGGTCCACGGTGGCACCCAGCCCGTGACCCGTCACGTCTGCCCTGGCGTATCTCAATAATCTTTGGTTTCATGGTCGGCCACGTGGATGAGTGGCACTGGTCTCCATCTCGGCTTTGACCATGACGAAGCAGATGCCTAGTTGAACACACACATGTTATTTAAAATTAGTCCACTTTTTCCAAAAAGTTTAGTCTCTTTTTATCTTTATAACTTTTCTTGATTTAGATGATGTTCAGTATTGTTTTAGCTTCTTTAATTTAATGTGTTATAGGTGTTTTTATTTTAATGTGTTGCTGAAAGAGTTTTGTTAAATGGTGTCCTCCAGCGAATCACACATTTATTATTATTTTTACAACCATTGATATGCATGGATCCTTGTGTTTATAGTATATGTATACACACACACATTTTAGCATTATCAATCACAAGTGAATCATGTCATAATCTACATTTAACAATCCATCTCAATAATACATAGACATTAATTAAATACAAAAATAATATGACAGGCTGTCAAAACATAAGATATTGTTGAGAATAAACAAACAAATGGTAATTTTGAATAACATTGTTTAAATCGAAGTGATGATCCAGTTTTCAATTATTTTCATTCTAATTTTATTGTAAACATCTACCTTACATTTTTAGAAAAGGTTAAGTCTGAAAGCAATGAGCTTGCTGCTTCACATATTAATTCCTGGTATCTACACTTTAAATATCTGGTATTTGGTATTTCCTGTTGTATATATATATATTTATATTTATAAAAGAAAGAGAGAGAGAGATTTTGGTGACAAATTTTTTTTTATTATTGGCATGTAATTCAGATATTGAAATCTTGTGTTGTTGCTCGAGTGACTTATTTGAGGTCACATACTGAATTGAAAATGAGGTGGACAAGTTTGAATTTACAAATATGTTTTGTGAATTTCAAAGATGTTCTTTACTTATTGGTACACTTTGTGTGTGTGTAAATACATATATATATATATATATATATATATAAAGTTGAGTGAAGTTGAATCAACTAATTCATAAATGATAGATACCATATGATATTGATATTGTGGATTTCTGTGTCCTTGATGAAAGTGTTGGTCAGATGTATTTAAATATGAATTTAAGGAATATTTTAAAATTTTCTCACGTGTAAAAAATCATAATTTGACATGCATGCATTAGCAAAATTCTTTGGAATGATAAAATTAAATTCTGAATGATACCAACCAATTGCTTTAATGTTGAAGATTTAAAATTTGATAGTATATATGCATACATTTTGAAAACATTCTATGCTTAACCAAACAAGATATTGAAGGTGTGTTTGTTGCAGAGTATTATGTCCTTTCACACAATTCAAATATGTATACAACAAATTTTTGTATAGGCCTATGTAAAAGGTAAGTGTTACACCTCAAAAAAGAATATATATATATATATATATATATATATATATTTATGCACACATATACAATACACACAAAGATTTTTGTTGGCAATGTCTTATTTTTTAAATGCTGCCACCTTTGATGGCAAATTATGGGTTCAAATTGTGTATGCATGCCATAGCTCATTAAATAGATAAATGTAAATAAAAATAAATAATTGGTGGTAGATTTAACGCTGAGAATTAAAAATTATTTTCTACCTCAAGGTCGAGGTATTGGGTTGTGGACAACATTCTGCAAAGGTGTAATATATATATATATATATATTCCAAAATTTTAAATTTTAAATTAATGCACATATATATATATATATATATATATATATATTCTTTCTGATGTGGACACAACTGATATTAACTAAAACATAAACCATAGATTTTGGTAATATACAGGAGTCTTTTCAAATCTCTACACTGTAATTTTTTCATACTGTACTACTTGTTTGTACACAATATTTTACATTACTCATTGAGAATGTCAAAAGATTAAGAACAAACTTTTGAAGAGAAAATTCATTATATATTGTTAAAGAAATCAAGTATTATTTCAGTATGATTAAGTCATCTTTAGCTTTGTGTTGACCATGATAATATCATTAAAATCATTTTAAAGTCTGAACATATTTAGCACGTTTATTAAGAGTCTTTCACATTAATATTTATAAATAATAATAAAAAATAAAGAATTGAATAAAAAACTACTTTTACAAATATGGATTTTATCTTAAAACTATTCCATCTAGCAAAAAAAATATTTTATGCAAATAACATGATTTACATGACATGGATTAGAAAAGTAAACATGAATTAAATAAATAGATATTTATTTATATATTCACCAGGGAAGAATATTGTAATACATATTTTGACAATAAAATCATGATGATCTGTAATGTATGCTAAATAAAATTGTTACTCTATAATTATAAATTCTTAAAAAAACTAAAATAGATTATTGATAAATTTCTTTGATAAAATACATCAGACAATATCAGTTCTTAATCAAAAGATGTAAAAGTTTGTTTGTATATATATATATATATATATGTATACAAGATTAGCAATGCACTGCTTAATGTAACCTTCATTAACAATATGTATGAAATTTACATTTAAAGGAAGACTGTCTTTTTTCCTCCTGATGGAAATGTGTCAATTTATGTTAATTTTTAAAAACACCTTAGAAAATGCAAGTATTGGGTTTATATGCTCAAATTATTCAATTTATTTACATAGAATAAAGAGCCTAAAACTATATGTTGGTACAATATATGAAATTGGTTATCCTTGTCATTCTTTGTCAAATCTCTTCAAATAATTATTGTCCATGACTATGTATATATATATATATATATATATATTTAAATGTTTAAGTAGGGTTTATTTTTATCTCCTTTTCTTCTCCTAAATTTCTATCTTGATACAACAAACAATGTATCTTGCCTATTTAAGAACATTTAAAAAATTTACAACCATCTGAAAAAATATTATAAAATTTGTTGCTGCAAATTCTTTTCAACCATTTGCAAGTTGATTAAACTTATTTTGCAATTGCAACTCTTTAATGAATATCTAGTAGTCGAAATTTGTTTTAAAATCTTCATAGAGTTTTATATTTACCAAAAATTAAATCCCAAAATCAATATTTTAATAGATTTTTATGATAGTAATATATAACTTCACAAATTAACATAAAAAGCCACAAATTTTATACTTGGTGCAATTTGTTTCTAATGACAATTTAATTAATTAAATTAAAGTCTTTAACACTATGGTATGTCTTTATATATATATATATATATATATATATATGTGTATATATATATATATATATATATAATAGAATTATTGTCCAATGAAACTACTAAGAAATTATGTTAAAATCACTAAAAATCATGCCAAAATCACTAAATATATGTCCTTTTGCAAAAACTTTAACCAATGAGATTTAAAGATGTGAAGCTATCAAAGCAACGGTTGTAACTCACTCTCATTGCACCTCATCTAAGCTTGCAGCTACCACACCTCTTAGCTCTACTTTGGAGCAAGTGAAAATTAAAAAATTATCCAATTCTAATACAATTATCCAATTGCAAACTGCACTCCAATGACATTGAAGGAGTTCAAGTCATTGCATTCCATAAAATTGAATTTGGATTTGTAGGTAGCATCCAATTCTTTGTGGAATATCACTTTGTAGAATATTTCATCAATACTTGTATAGGACTCTTTGCGGAATTTTACTTTGCAAAATATTTTATCAACACTTACAAAGAAAATTAGATTTATAAGGTTGGATTTTAATCACAGTGCTCTGCAATCTTTTGAGGGATTGGTGTTTCAAGAAGCACGGTCTTTAAAATTCATACACATAGTGGCTTACTTGCGGGTGCTTTCTTTCCATACATATCTTGAAGGATGCAACAAAGAATTCTTGAAGGTATGTCACTCTTTTGTGGTGATGCTTTCTAATTTCTTAGAATTATAGTAAAAATCACATCATTATCAACTAAACAAATGAATTAAAAATCAATTGGTCTAATCAAATGCAAGCTTCAATTCTACAATGTTTTTTAGAACAAAAATCTCCAACTATTATACATGGCTGAAGCATATTGTAGGTGCCCTTCAATAAACAATCTCTCATGGTTTCATTGATTCTTGAGTGGAAATGAAGACATATAGCATCAAACATGTTCTTGCAAATGCTTGGAAAAAGGTCGGATTGATACTATTCCAAAATATATTAGTTGACTCAAACATCAAGCTTTCTATGCTCAAAGAAGATAACTAAAAAAGTCCAAAGTTTAAAAGCTAGTAACAAACTAGAAATCCTATGTTCTTTGGAAGTGACATTATTCAACACAATGTACATTAAATACAGAATCACCATTTTGTCAATTCTTCAGTTTGCTTGTAACATGAAGATACAATGTATAAAGTTAGATTTTGGAACCTCATACACAAATCATGTGTACTCCATTAAACTAATAAAATTGGCTACGTAAGAATTAATTGCAAAAGCAAGTTTATCCAAACTGTATAAATCTTGACCTTTATAAGTATACTTTATGGTCAAAATATTGTAAGAGAAGAGATTGCAAAACAAAAATTATGATGAATTATATTGAAGTTGATTTCTAAGAGTATATTGGTATACACAATTAAAACTTTTAGTGGTCTAAATAAGTTTCATGAATCCAATAATAATATCAAATTCATTTCAATATGTTTATTTTAAAACAAAGTTTTTATATATAATAAATATATCTATGATTATTTCAAATATTTTTAAACTTTTAAATTATTTATATTATTAGTTTGAGATTTGAAATTACATCACACAAAAGATTTTTTAATTATATAATATATTTTAATGGATTTTATTTGATAACAATATTATTACATATATTGATTTAACATCAGTTTTTGGTTTTGAGTGGTACATGATTTAATGTTACAAGTACACAATATTTGATATTTCACAAAAGAATTAATTTGTACAAATTATCACTTCTAAGTAATATTTATTAATTTATTCTATTTTTGGCTTATAAAATTTTATATAAAATATATTTTATTTTTTATTAAAATAATATGTTTGCATTAAAAATTTATATTAAACTAATTATATTTTGTATTGTGTACTTTTGATATTATTATAAAATGTATATTGTCCTTTCACATGTGTTGTCCTTTCTCATTGTATATTGCCTTACTTTGTGTCAAAATAATTTTCACCATGTTCTCTTTTTATTGTGAAGAATATTGAAATTACTTAAATTTTATTGTAATTAGAAAAATCAGCAAAAAAAAACAAAGTTCACTCCCCATTGATTTGACAAGTCAATATACTATATATATATATATATAAGTTTTATCCATTTTTTTTGTTATACAAAATTATAAATCATAAATATAAGATAAAAAATAATAATAAAAAACTATTCTTTTATTTTATTTATTTACTGAAATAACACCCTAGCATGAGTGAAATAATCCATGTGAAAATTGCTTGGAACATTCTCATATTTTTTTACACCCAGTCAAAATATAATTTGTTGTTTTTGCTATGTATGTTACTATGTGGGAGTTAAAGTTGCTTCAAATTCATGCCTTGAATGGTGCACATCAAAAGTATAGAGCAAAACAGAATGAATAACTTTTTTTTTTCTTTTTTTTTTCCCAAAGAATAATACACTAAATGCTCATATATTCACGTGACATATATTGGTGACATGCCTACATCTCTGAAAATTTTATACAAGGTAGGGTTACATTGAATCATTTCCATTCATCAAAGTTTTTCCACTTTTGTAGTATTCATTTCAAAACTTTATGCAAGATCAAAGCAACTCCATTGCAATGCACCACTGAATTTGAACTCTACATGATGGAACACAATATATATATATATATATATATATCTATATATAGTTTAACAAAGTAAAAATGGAATCAGATGTGATAGTAGAAAATTGAAAGCTCATTTACAATGACAACAACCCACGTCACATTTACTCCATGCTTTCAACTATAAATGATGAAAAACAGAAATCAACTTTAGTTTCTTCTTTCAAATCGGTCAAAACACTACTCTTATTCTTGTTTATTTAATACTCTTCTAAATGGCAATACTCCATTGC
Organism: Physcomitrellopsis africana; assembly: GCA_036785485.1. Lineage (NCBI taxonomy): Eukaryota > Viridiplantae > Streptophyta > Bryopsida > Funariales > Funariaceae > Physcomitrellopsis > Physcomitrellopsis africana. Next base: position 152,279 of record JAWRVF010000468.1, on the reverse strand, counting down.
AAATCAAAGGTATTCCAATCAATGATAATATATATATATATATATATATATGCAATATTTCAATCAATGTTCAGATATATACACTTATATCATTTCGTATTCTATACGGTATACGTGAGAGACACGTTAACTTTCAGTGATTCCATTCTTAGAGTCCATTTTCACTCAATGACATCATTTAATTTTCTGACAAGTATAGCTCGCAATTACCACCAATACCCCTACCTTTTCATGCATGTAATAAATTGATACATACAATACGTACACATACACTAACTTCAAAGGTGACCCAACTTCACAAACGGAAGAAACCATAATGCAAGGAACAGAATTGGTACCAAAGAACAGAAGAAACCTTCCAGTCCGGCACTAAACACGCACCCACCGCGTACGTACACCACCGACGTACACATACAACACTACTATACTCACGTACTCAAATACACAGTTAAGGACCAGAACTATCTCCATTCACACCGGCAACCGAAATGGGCGCTTAGGGTTGCTCCCTGGCCTTGGAGGGAAATCAGGCTGCGGATCCTCAGCGAGCACCTCGACGGATTCGTATTTGTAGTTACTGGGTGGCGGAGGGTGATTGCGTGGTCTCCACACGTGCATTGTCTCGGAGATTACGTCTTCAGAACTGGAGGAAGAGTGCAAGGGGTTTCTTTACATTTCGGTGGAACATGGAGCAATTTGGGTGCAGTGGGCAGCATGATGGGCGATGAGCGGGGAGGAGTGGTACTGACGCTGGTGTCATTCTATACAGCAAAGGCTGCTTGGTTGCAGCGTAATTGCCACCGCAAAGCTGGCAGTCCTTGCAGTGAGCTCTATCCCCTTGGCTGTTTCAGCCCCCCCTCCCCTCCTGGCCTGGCTCCTGCCAAGCCCGTCACATCTTTTTCTTACTGTTTTTATTTTCCTTCTTTCTTGTTTGACCCACGTATCAATAATCGCACTGAGCGATGGAAGTGCTGTGCCTTTAGCCCGTTTATCTGTGCCCTTCAGTCTTATCCATGTCGGTGATTTATTTCGTGTTTTTATTTTTATATTTGTTTTTTTGGTATTATTATATTTATTTTCTAGTAATGTGAAAGCTAACTTGGTTCTGGACAAAGCCTGGCGGGTTTGAACGCAGTTTGGCTACTGTTCATATTTGCTGAACTCGCACAGGTGTGTACTGTATGGGCAACCACCTTGAACATGGCTAAGTGATCTGAGATTGAGGTTTGTTGAAGCCTCCGTACCGACTGGGTATTGCATTGAAGCTAAGACGGTTGCGATCCGTTCAGTGGATGAGTGAGTACTCTTCCACGCTTTCAGTACTTCTCCGTGAGGCTAAGTCTGTGGATTATTTATCTCGGTTTTCACTTCCCCTCCGTAGCTGCACAAGAATGGGCTGGCTTGGCCGCCCTGTTTCGGCAACCTTGCAGTGTTTGGTGTGAGCTCACTGCAGCAGCCACTTACAACACCTTGACAGCATTCCTGTTTACTGCAGAAGAATGGCCTCTCCACGTCCTTGTCAAGACGGTGGCCTCTCAGTGCGAAAATGCACAATGATTTGTATGCAATTATGTCGCAAACTGCCTGCTCTCACGTTCATGACACCAGTGCTCCTGTCAACCTCGGTACTTTTCCCTCAGAATGAACGAGTTCATCAACATTGCGCACATCTCCTTCACTCATGAGTGTCTGAAACTCATCTTGGATCCATGATACAGCCTAGTGACTCTATCCATGCATCCAGGGACAGGTGCTCCAGAGCAGCAAATTCTTTCTCGGCGGCTTCGGATGCTCAAGCTATTTCCTTTATGATTGTGTTAACTTTCCTTCGTGGCTGCATGCGGTGGAAGTAACCAGCTCACGCTGAAGGGGCATCGAAACATTCATAAAAATGGCAAAAATTCCTACTGTAACGAAAGGTTCTATTACTCGTAAAAACTGGGACATATTCGAGTTCAAGTTTTTTGCAATTTTGAAGTTGTGAAAAAAACTGCCAATATGACTATTATCTCCTTCGGTGAAAATCCCTCGCCCTTTTCCTTTCGAATTTTACGCCAAACGGTGAATGGAATGCTGTGCTGTGCATAGTGGCGACGAAGAAGCACCGTGCTGTGATATTATATTTTTTGCAGCTGTTGGAAGAGACCACGGTAATTGTGATTGGTGTGGAAACAACCTCGGGGACTTCGCAAGTTTTGAACAATTTTGACGCTTAAAGAAATGTCACACTTTTTACTGCTGTTGTGAGTTGAGTTTTGCTAGGATAAATTTGCCCGCCGTTACGAGACCACAAAAGAGTGTTTCTTGGTTAAATCGCATTGTGAAATCTTAGAGTTTATTCATTATTCATACGACATGCAGTGAAGTTGCTACCTTGAACGGGACTCCGCGGGGCAGAGCAGGTAAGTGTAAATTTTAGGGTTCAGGATGTCAATCAATTGACGTATGGAAATGAAAAGGAGGCGCATTAAAGTTGCAACCACCACGAATCACCAACAGATTTGGCTGGAATAATTGAGATCACGTAACAAAATCATCTTCCCTGAATAATACCGCTCCGACATCCTATATATGCACTCACACACATCCACACGAAAAATCTTATATCCACTTAGTGTTGCGTCAAGAAACCTGACTAAAAATGCTGTTGATGAAACACAAGCTACATATTGGTAACGCATTGAAGGAGGAGAGAATCCGCTTTAACTATAATCCAAGCCAGGGAAAAATTCACTCAAGCAACTTCAATCGACGAAAAAACATAACCATGAGTTTCGCAATTCAGCATCGCCAAGTTCCTCCACCAATCCAACACTATTTCCAACAGAGAATTTCCAGCACACGGTGCGGGAAGCAAAAATTGTGTTACAAACGCAAAATTCCAAGAAAAAACGTTGGCAAGCTCCAAAATTTTCCTAAACCCTAAAAGCCATGATGTAAACGTTTAACCATTACATACATGTGGCTTGCCGGGCAAACGTGAGATACCCAGTATGCCCTTTGGTCTCTGGGTATGGTCTAGCAATTACAGGGCGCGACTGTTGCACAATCGAGCCGGCAGCAGTCTTTGAATCTCCGTTAGGGTCCTCTGCGTGACCTTCACTTTCGGGTCCACCTTTCTCATCAGCTTCACCTCGCTGCCGCTTATGAGGCGGCGATTTCGTAGCATCCTTGCTAAACATCTGCTCACTACATTCGAAACTGGTGCTAAGATTCTCATGGCGCACCTCATATGACCTAAGGAGAACCTCGAAAGTGCGAATATCAGCAAATTGGTGCTTGCTCAAAACCTCGCACATCCGTTGGACCTGTTCAATGCAGGGAGAGAACGAGCAGACCAAGCCGTCGGGTCGAAGTGACCTCACCACCGAGGGGATAGCCAGCCATGGTTGAGGCAAATCAAGGAACACACCATCTACGCAGCCCGCGAGCTCTTCAGGAAACCCCTCACCTTGAATATCGCGCACCTTCACGGTCACCACCCCAGACACGCCATTCCTGGCAAAATCCTCCCTCGCAGCATTCGCTCTCTGCTCGTGGAAATCAAACGTGTGGACATGGCCTGTGGGCGCTACAGCCCGGGCCAGAGAATGCGTGAGAGACCCACTCCCCGTCCCCGACTCCAAAACCACGCTTCCCGGCCGCAGCTCCAGAAACGACACAACAAAACTGATATCCGCAATGTACAAAATCTGTGTTCTGTGAGGCAATGCTAAGGTCCAGAGTTCAGGAGTTGGGGCTAACAGATACACAAACCCGGCCCCATTCCGGCCTTTCACTTGGCATCCGAACTGCTTCCCGATCCATTCATTGTGCGGAAAGACACCAAACCTGTTCTGAAGCTCCCCGTTCTTGGCCACCGTCACGGCTTTCATGCGATCATGGCGTTCGTAGACGACAACGACGTCGCCTTCGCAGATCACTCTGCTCTTCTCGGATCGTTGCTCGGTAGGAACCGCGAGCATCGACATCGTTGAGGGCGGTGGGGTGTGTCCGAGACGGAAAGACCGTCTGAACTCGATGGCCCGCGGCAATAACTTCCACTGCCAATAGCAAGATGCTGCGAAATCGAGCACCACCGACACACAGTCCAAGGCGTGGGGCTTTTGCTAAAAACAAACACTCGAATCTGCCGAAACGGAAGGTTGGATCTTTTTACTGTGGGTTTGCCAGAAATCGTCGGCGTTAGGTGATTGATTGATAGCACTTGCCAAGGATGTTGCTATACTTGGGCACGTGAGTAACAAAGATAAAAATTTCACAGCAGGCGCCATCCGGAATCGATCCCGAAACCACCGTAACCGATACGACATTCAAAAGGTAATACGATAATAACCCTACTAGGGTCAACCTTTGTCTACATAACTAGAAACAATTCTCAGTCAAAATTTGAACTTAAATCCGCTTCCCATTCTCTCTTCTGTTGTTTAAGTGTACATATAGTATAGCTTAGGCACATCTTGCGCAGTCTATAAGCCGTCCTGAGCTAATTTTACCTTTTATCAAATACTTTGATTCCTTCACAGGGTGTCCACAGAACCTAACATGAGCTCAAAATTGGGTTTTAAGGTCAAAGACCTAGAGGTAGCCCTTGCATCAAGAGGACCCATGTACCTCCATCACGTGTTAAGCCTACTTATGAGGGCATTGAAACCTAGCTTATATTCCAAAGAGGAAGTGACAGTTCTATGAGACATGGTTATTGAAGCTGAAAACTGCAGGCAACAGTAAACATGCAATCACACCTGGATGACGAGTGCCTCTGAGATAACCAAACTAACTTGTCCGACCAGGGAGGGTATAGAAACAAAAGTTGATTCCGTAGCAAACCGGATTCACAATTATTTAATAGCTTCCTAAGAATTTCTTGCAAGTGAGTCGCTTCAAAGATGGAAGTTACAAGTATCCAGACAACAACCATGTCTGCGTTGTTTCGGTATCTGAAGTGGGTGATTAACTTAGCGCATCCTCCGCTTGACCAAAGTAGCGCCCAGCTATTGTGATGAGAATGTTCAACCTGTGTAACTCTTCGTCCTCAGCCAATGTTTTACTTGACCGCAAAGCAGCGCACCTAGAAGAAACACAATGCCATCAGTCACTTCGCAAGTTCAACATCTGGGGATCGGTTTAAGCGGCTATGAAAAAAATAGGAGAATGTTCACAAATATACTCAATAAACCGCAATACCACAAGAATTTCAAACTAATAGCTCTGGACATCAAGATACTCAGAGAATGACCATCATGCAACGACGTGCTAAAGAATTGACGGAGTCCAGAAAAACTCAAGGTGGATAGCTAGAAGGTATAAACTACAAGTGTAGTGCGTAAATAGGGACAGAAAGTGAAGAAATGTACCTTCTCAAAAGAGCCCGGTATGCTGCCATTGTCTGCGCATCTAAAGGCTTATCAACTACAACAGAGAGAGCAAAGAGCCATTGTGCCCGCCCTTCGGTTAGACACTCCACTCTCTCAAGCCAAACAATGTGGTATCGTAGAAGAGCTGCTCGTTTAACTTCGTCCAGTCTCATCAAAATACCGAGCAGAGGGGGGTTTGGACCTATTAGATCACTAGATTTCCGTTTAGCACCATCCTTCAATCCGGTTTTAATGAGTTCTATTCTTACAGTCGAATCCTGGATTGCATCCTTCTGTATGTTTGAGTCTGGTACACGACTGAAATGCAGTTCGTCATCCGATGACGTTGCATTAATACCCAACGCTGGAAATTCAGTTTCGGAATCCAGATTAGGAAGTAAGATATTGTCTGCATCCTTGTTCGTCTCTGTTTTAATCCCTTCAACTAAAACTTCGTCGACGCTCTTAAGTTTGTCTTCTGAAGTTTCCTCTATCAGGCCTTGTGAGGTCTTGAGATTGTCTTCCACAAACGTTGTAGCTTCCTCCTCCACCGGGCTGGTCGACTTTCCAAAGCAGAAAGTCTCCCATCCGACCTGGTTATGAATAGATGGCAAAGGTCCACTATACTTCCTCTCCTCTACTATGGATTCTGCATATTTCTAAAGCACAGCAGTTCAAAAGAATCCTTATTCTGTGAGAATGCAATGAATAAACTTCTTCCTGGTATAAGAAAAAAACAGTGAAAAATCCTATCAAAATGAGGAGCTGAGCAGGACATGAAAGAGACACAAATATAACGTTTCAAACGAAATCTAGCCTAGAAATTATAGGCTCGATTGTCCTGTGTGCATAGAGTTCGACTTACCATGCGAAGATTTGAGAAATCCGCTAGAAATTCAGTTTCCCACTCTTTGGCTGGGAGCAGATGAGGAGAGCAAGCTGACACAGAAGGTATTGACGGCATGTAAGGGGTCTGTTCAGCAAATTTTTTGGGATCGATTTTTGCAACTTTGACTTTGGGACAGCGTGCAAACTCCCACCTATTAACCAATAGAATATTAGAACTGTGCATCAGTATGAAGTCCCAAACAATTACATTCGTAAGCAGATGTAATTGAATAACTAAAATCTTTACACTTCTTATGCGATGCATTAAAATTTCGGTCTACAAGCTGCGAACCCTAGAACTCAAATTGAAGAAGTTTCAATGCAAGCAAATCTGCAAACCAAAATTACTTCAGCTGCATCCAAAACATGGCGATAAGATGCAGACAAAAGGCAAACAAAGAACAACATGTAGTGATTAAAAAAACAAAACACTAACTTGACCCGCCGCAGGTACTCCCACCCATCTTGCGGTTCGCCGGATTCAAAGTCAGGTTCACCCTCAACTGCAAATGCCAGAGGCTGAAAACTCTCGATCTCGTCTTCACTGTCCTCATAGACCTCGGGCTCTGAAAATGTAGGCAGAAACTGATTCGGAAGATCCAAGCCCAATTCCAGCATAATCTCTTCATCGGAAAAATGCACCTCCGACTCGAGATTCGGTGCCCTCGCCTTCTTGCCTCGCTGCCGCCTGTCTATAGTCTTGTGCCTCGGTTTCTGAGCTGAATGATCCACGTCCATATCATACAACTCCTGGCTTACAGGCTCCAATACAGCACACACCTCCGCCACCCCACTGTAATAGCTATCCCCCATGCCCCAGTAAATCGCAAGCATCTCATCTCTACTATACCTGTAACCCGTTCCACTTCCAGCATTACCTGGTTCCATATGGACTTCAATCTCCACATCTCCAACGCCAATTTCTCCCTCCGTCGACATACTTGCAAGTCCACTCTTGCAGCCCCTAAACCCTAATTCCTATGTCAACAAACCTCCGGAATGTAAACCACGATGCAGAGGGGAAAAGCACACCCAATCGTCAGCACAGACGAAACACCAATGGACATGGAAATGATTAGAAGTATCCACCGCTGAGTACACAAGAGGAATCAGCAAACCTCGCTGGAATTCACAAGCTCATGCTCCTCGCCGACGCCAAACGGGCATAAGGCGAAATTGAATTCGTGGGCCAAGAGTCTCCGCCATTGTGGCGACGCTGCCCTTGCTTGGCATGGCGCCCGCGGATTCTGTGTCTCGTCGCCGAATTTTCATTCGCGGGAATTCAACGCCATAATTCATGCGACGCTGCGTCGGTCCCATTCTTCGTCGGCCCTCGCGCTTGTAAATACGCGATCATCGTCTTGGAGTGAGTGCGTGATTCACACCAGTCCTGCGTGTTTTTTCGAAAGCCCTAATTTTCCACCTTAAACCCTAATTTTTCATTTTATTGAGTGTGTCTTTCACCTTGAATTTGTGCTCAGGTGATGAATATTGCCACAACAAACTAAGTATTATGCAAATACTGAATAATTGATGTTTTATTCTTGAAGAGCTCATTTTGACCAAAGTTTTAATATGCCCACAACCTTTGATGCATAGTCTAATTTGATTATGTAAGTTGTTCTATGTGCATTGGTTCTAAAATAGACTTGTCCTAAAAGAAAAAAAATGAAATGTTAAATTAATATATTTAATATATATATATATATATATATATTAGATGTCAAAAATGATATATAATGGTAATATTATACGGTCTTGTTTTTATAGACCATGAAGTTATATTCTAATTAATTGATCAAAATCCCCTCAATTATTCCCTCTACAAAAATACACATTATGTCATACAAAACATAAATGTTTAATAACAAAAAAAAAAAATCCAACATCTATATATATATATATATATATATTTTTCCATGAATTACCTTTCGAAGAATATAAGCTTAGCAAGATCAATGCAAAAAAACTTTGACACATTTTATATGGAAAGAAGCTAAGTATTATGTTTTATATATGGCTCCAAGGTATAATATTTGAGAAGTGGCACTTACAAAAGAAAGATATGTATTTTAGTTAGTTATTTTTTGAATCATTTTATTACTTCTTATAGCTTCTTTTTTGATGATAGAGTCCTATGATTCATGTTTAATAATTCTTCTATTGGAGTCTTCAGGCAACAAATGAGTGTAAGAAAAATAATCAAATAAAAGGGACAAAATTTAGACATTAATAGAAGCATCTATACAAGATAATATACAAATGATATTGGAAGGATATTAAAATTTGATTGATTGGGTGGAAGATAATTATTCCAATTGCAATATATAAATGTTATCAATAAAATAAGATATATAGAAAGATATTTAAAGATATTTTTCTTTTTATTAATTACTTTTCTTCTAAGAATGCTATCAAATTTATTTAATATAATATATAAAAAAGATACAAGAATCTTAGGAATATAAAAGAGATTTTACTTTACTTCTTTAGTATTACAATATACCACATTCTATAATATAAAACACAAAAAAATAAAAGTCTCTCAAACCATCATTTATTGAACATTGGAATAGAATTGACATTAGAGTTTAGAATTTTAGGTAAATATTAACAAAATACTAGATTCCTAAATTATATAAATTTTAATGCAACATAAAATATTTATTGGAAAAAAAAAATTCTACCTTCATTTTTGAACTTAAGGATGCAATTAGATTTTATAAAATTATTGCAAGAACAAACAAAAGTAATTAGAAAAGAAAATGTGGAATTAAGAAGCCTTTTAGAAATGATGTATTTAAGGCTCTATTCTAATCTTATTAATATTATTTTCAAAAAGAATATTAGATATATTTTAAATTAGATATTAAATATAGATAATATAAAGATAGTAGGATAATAAATTAAAGCTCAAATAAAATAGATTGTCAAATTAAATAAGAGTCTTTTGTAGATATTTTATATATTATAAAAAAAATTGCTCAAACAATAGGATATCTAGCATTAAAAATATAAATGTGATAAGTTCAATTATTCTTTTAAAAATGGCTTTGTATTGGATAAAAATTTCTAAGAAAATATATATTAGATTTTTTTATAAAAATAGTTAATTAAGTATTTCTACATATTGTAAAAAATTTTTATACTTAAAAATTAGATAAGTGGACCAAATTTTTTATTGAAGACATCTAAATAGAAGATGAGTTATTTAATTTTATTAAATTCTTTTCTAATAATAAAAACTATTTTTAAAGAAAATTGATATCAAAATTTATAATATGATTTAAAATATTAATTATAAAATCTATAAATAGTTATTAATAGACTCATTAATTATAAAGATATATTCAAATTTTAATATTTTTGACTTAATAATTTTAAATTTTAAATTAAGATATATAAGACTTTTAGACAACTATTAATTTATTATATTTTTAAATATTATTTATTAGATATTTTTGAGACTTTTCTTCTTAGAAATTAATTCATTTTATTAGAAATAATTGATTAGAATTAATTGGCCTTTCAATGATATTTATAGAAATCAAAGAAGTCAATGTTGATTTAATTATTAAGAAAATAGATGGCTTTGATATATTATTAGGCTTCAAAAAAATTGATACAAATCTAACAAAATATAATATTTTATATCACACAAATTTTAATGGACCAATAAATATATAAAGAATATGAGTTAAAAGAAGATGCATAAATCAGTGAAATCTATGTTAAAGAAAAATGACAAAATAGGAATAAGAAAGTATATATATTCAAGAAGAAACTGAGATGGCTATTGCCAAAGACTAAAAAATGCAAAGACTCTTGAATTAGACTAGAAGCAAAAAAAGAATTGATAAGAGTGAAGAAGGCTTCTATATATATTATCTACATAAGAGTTATGTGGCAGTATTCTATAAGGCTTCCAACACGTGTCTAATTTGCAAGATACATATCAAACTTGCAAGATAAGTTTTTTATATATGCGCCATCTACTTAACTTGTTCTACAAGCTACCAACATGTACAACATGTGGCTAATGTGTTGGCCAAGTTTCTAACCTACCAATTACCTATAGACATGTGTAAAGATGAAACCACATCTATGAAGCTTCTAAGAAGCCTCTCTATAAGATATTCTAAAATTAATTTATTTTTACTTATTTCTATCTATCTATATTAATTAGATAATTATTAGAATAAATCTTATATTTGTGATATTATCCTCTCTTCTAGGGATAAATTCCACAAAGAGCAATGATTTCATATTGAAAAAGTCTAAGATGTGCCAAATTATATTTATCACATATTTTGATCCTTATTCCCTTCAAAATTAGTTTATAGGTCCTCTTAGCAATTGATAATGTTTCATACTAGGTTAAGAAGACTACCATAATATTTGATCATTGTTGAGGCATGCATAACTTTCTTCAAAAAAAACATTTGGAATACCATCAAGAGTAGTTCTTACCTCTAAAAGTATCACCAAACACCAAGAGTTTCTTCCAAGGTTGTGATATCAAATACATTATATCTTACCATCAATTTAAGGAAGAACATGTTGTTCTTGAGGATCTTCATCTCTATTCTGTTGTCTTGAAGGTTGTGAAAGTCATAATGTTTCATTTGATAAGTCAAAAAATAATATCTCTTGAGCTAAATTTGTTGGTTGTTGGTTCTCTATCTCTTTGGAACTAGAAAATTCAAAAGAATAAAAAATAATGATACAAGATAAAATGAAATCTCTATTGAGCCTACTTTGTTTTATCATAAAGATTTTTTTGATTCTTTATTTTGGTTTTCATGGATGTTGTTGATGAAACGCATTGACTTTTATTGATGCATTTACTAGGTTCCTATATAGCTTCTATGTGTATTTACTAATATCATATCCATGCCAATATACAAGATATTCTAATTGGTTTCAATACTATCTTTAATCTAAGACTTCTTCCACCTTAAATTTTTTGTTGTTATCTACTTTTATAAGAGGCAATGGCATTTGTCTTTTTCCTTGTATACCCACTATCTTATATGATTTGAGCAATGACATGTAGAATACATGATGGATCTTTATAGATTTTGATAGGTATAATCAACAAGCAACTAAATTGATTTCTTTACAAATCAAAAAAGATCTAAGCTTATGATAATCGAGCTTGTCACAAGAACAAATAGTCTTGATATTATAATAAAATAATCATATTTTATCATCTATATAGAATTGAGATTGTTTCTTGTGATAGATATTTGTATTGATCTTTTATCATTCTTGAGCTTCCTTTAATTGTGCCTTTATTATTACATATAGCTCTGACAATCGATTTGCCAAATTTTTGGTCGCATGATTATCAATTTTTGAGAAGTCAAAAATATCAAGTTATGGATGATAATCATAATTAATAAAAAATAGAATTTATTAAATAGAAAAATATATCAAATTATTATAAAAAAATTCTACTAATGGCAAAAGAATTCTTCAATCATCTTAATGATAGTTGATGGTATACCTCAAATATTACTCCAAAATTTGATTTATCCATTTTTTTTATCCATTAGTTTGAGAGTAGAAAGCTGAAGATAATTTTATGTCTATTTTCAATATTTTAAAAAGAATCTTCTAAAATCTTGATACAAATTATATTCTTCTACTTGATATAATCTTCCTTGATAATCTATGATAGTGAGAGATGTTGTTAAGGAAAAGTTTAATTATTTCTTCATATGTAATAGATTTTATACATGGTACAAAATATGCCATTTTGATAAAATGATCTACAATCATGAATATATAATCATATGAACTTGAATTTAGAAGATTTGTGATAAAATCCATAGAAACAGAAGACTAAGGTTGTTCTAATATAAGTAATGGTTGAAGAAGTTTGTAAGGTCGATGACAAGGAATTTTTGATCTTAAATAAACATCACACAATTATACAAACTTTTTAATAGCCTTTCTTATTTGAGTCCATCAAAAATTTCTTAATATTAGCTCAAAGTCTTGTTATATCTAAAATGTCCTGCTATAAGGAAGTTGTGATGAACTTCAAAAATACATAATCATGTTTCATCTTCTAGAACATATAAACATCTTTTGAAATAGAATAGGTTGTTCTTGTATTTGAACTTGGAAGTATCATGAGACTTGAATAAATTATCATGAAAGTCATGCATAAAAGGGTCTAAAGACATACTTCATTAGACTTGCTTGAAAAAAGCTTGAATTAATAGCCAATGTTGATTTCATTGCTCAAAGATGAAATTGCTCCAACTTCAAGATGATTATTCTTTGATGATCAAAATTTAAATTTTCTTCTTTTGATGTAAGATAAGAACGTCTAGAAAGGGCATCAGATAGACTTTGTTATTTTTTTAGCTGATAGGTGATAATGAATTTGAATCTTTATAAAGACATATTCTAATGAGCTTGATGACGATTCAATACGCATATAACATGAAGCACTCAAGGTTCTTGTGGTTTGTATATACAATGTCGTGTTGTGATTTGGCTACTATATAAAAAAATTATACATATATATATATATATATATATAATGTATAATTTACTACATAGCTAAATGAGAGCCATATCAGTGGATTTTTATTGGTTAAAAGATAGGATTAGATTGCTAGTTTAGAAGAGATCTATTACAAGGATTATTATTGAAGTTTATACAACCTTATTTCTTCTTTTGATAGTAATTTTGAAGTTGATTTATATTGACAATAACTTATATATATATCTTAAGTCACCTTTATTAGACATTGGTGACCTTAAAAATCTTAGTTTATTTCTTTTATTTGGTGCTTAAAGTATAAAATATGTAAATCTTACAAAAAGAAGGATTAGAAAAAAGTTTTTAGTATAAAAAGGATAGTTTGGCCATCCATGTGGATGAATAGAGGTGGATGATAGAAATCTCTATTCTAATTGGCCAAAAATCATACCCAATGGACTTCAAGGAGGTTGCCCGAGGGTTTATTAGGAGTTAGGGTTTGTTTTTTTAAGAGGAGTTGAACATCAAAGGCTAGGATCATAAGATTTAGGTTTTTGGATCTGATTTAGGTGCAAATTTTGTGTAATTTGCACTTTTTATGAAGAAGTTATAGGCACTCAAAGTTAAGGTGTTGATTTTGAACCTACTGTCACTCTTTTAGATATAACTCGCGCATACAGAGAGAAATTAAGGATTGGTGATTAGGATTGGAGAGAGCACTTTTACGGCTATAATTTTTATATATGGCTCAATAAAATCCAAGCTAGGGTGAAGGAGATATTGGGACTTGAAGTTAGTACTTACAAATTTAAGGGCAGTAAGTGACCCGCTTATATAGTGGTTATATTTTGAGCTATATCTTAGGCAATTTGATAGAGTTTTGGCTCAAAGTTTTCAAGAGTGTATATAATTATGTCACAAGACTATGTACAAAATTTTTGTGGCATTAGAACTTTGGATTTGTGAGATATAAGGAAAATAGTACTCATGTATCTTTGAGCTAGGGTTTTATGCATCTACTAGGGATTTTGAGATATCGGACAATCAAAAACGAATTTATAGTTAATTCTTTCTTGTAGTGAAACTTAAGAGCATTATCTACATTTTGAAGTAAATTTTATAGAAATTAAATAATTGAATCAAGAGTTATTAAACTCTAAAGTTTAGCAAGAAATAAGTCCTTGCAGGTGAATAAAGTTTTGAAGGAATTTTGTAGAAATTTGAATCTTTTTTGTACAAACTTACTTGAATATAAGAGGGTTTATATATATAACTTTTTTTTTGTAAGATTGTTGTATTATTTGTCCTTTTTATTGAAAAAAAATCATTTATTGAAATTTTGCCATCAAATTTCAAGTAAATTCTCTACATCCAGGTATCCAGTGTATTTCCAGATAGAAGACCATGTCATATGACAACGGTATCATATGGCGTGAACTTCTATATTGGGTACTTGGTTATAGAGAGTTTACTTGAAATTTATTGGTTAAACTGCAATAAGTTATTTGTCTTTAATAAAAAAGACAAATAATACAAAAATATTATAAAAGAAAATTTATATAGATAAACCTTCTTATATTCAAATAGGTTTGTACAAAAAAGATTCAAATTTTCACAAAACCCTTCAAAATTTTATTCACCCATAAGGACTTATTTCTTTGTGATGTTTAGAGTCCAATAATTCTTGATCCAACCATTTAGTTTCTATAAAATTTTTTTCAACATCTAAAAAATCTTCTTAAGTTTTATCATAAAAAATAATCAACCATAAATTCATTTTTGATTGTTTGATATCTCAAAATTCCTAGCAGGTGCTTAAAACCCTAGCTTAGAGACATCTCAGTACTATTTTTCTTATATCTTACAAACCCAAAATTCTAATGCCACAAAATTTTGCACATAGTCTTGTAATATAAACACATATACTTCTAAAATTTTTGAGCCAAAATTCTATCAAATTGCCTAAGAGATAGTTCAAAATGTAACCACTAGTTAAGCGGGATCACTTACTACCTTTGGCTAACAAGCACTGACTTCAACTCTCAATATCTCCTTCACCTTAGCTTCGATTTTATCAAGCCACATATGAAAAGTGTAGTAAAAAAAGTGCCCTTTTCAACCCTAGTTGGAATCGCTGATCCTCTATTGTTCTCTGTATGCACAAGTTATGCCCAAAATAATGGCAGTAGGTACAATTTCAACACCCTAACTTTGAGCGCCTATATTTTTTTCATAAAAAGTCCAAATTATGCAAGATTTGTACCAAAACCATATCCAAAAAACCAAACTTGCTGATCTTAGTCTTTGATGTTCGACTATTCCTCCCAAAAACAAATCCTAATCTCTAATAAGTCGTCAAGCAACCTCCTTGAAGCCCATTGGGCATGATTTTTGGCCAATAGGAATAGAGACTTCTATCATCCATCTCCATTCATTCACATAGATGGCCTAACTACTCCCTTTCATATTAAAAATTCCTTTCTAGTCTTTTTTTTTTTATAAGATTTATATTATATGTGTTCTAAATACCAAATAAAAGAAATAAATAAGATCTTAAGGATCACTAATGTTTAACAAAGGTGACTTAAGATATACAAAAGTTACTATCAATATAAAATCAACTTCAAAATTACTATCAAAAGAAAAAATAAGGTTGTATAAATCTTAATAATAATCTTTTTAATAGATCCTTTCTAAATTAGTAATCTAATCATATTCTATAATCAATAAACCTATTATTATAGTTTTTACTTAATTATATAGTAAATTATATATTAAATATATATGTACAATTTTTTCACATGGTAGCCGAACCACAACACGATAATGGCGATTGGACTAGAAGCGCCTTCTAGATAGTCACATCATTCTTGAAAAGAATCCACAATCACAAAAAATTCTTTATTATAGATTTTATAATTGATCTCTGCTATTAAAAATTTTTTAGAATAAAAAGCTACTAGATGGAATTTATCATTTGCTTCCAATTGTGAAATTATGTCACAAACATAAGATTTATTCCAATAATTACCTAATTAATATAGATCAATAGTAGTAAGTAAAATAAGTTGATTTGATAATATCTAATAGATAAGCTTTCTAGAAGCTTTATAGATGCAGAATCACCTTTATACATGTCTATAGGTCATTGATAGGTTAGAAACTTGATCAACAAGTTAGCCACGTGTTGCACATATTGCTAGCTTGTGGAACAAGCTAGCCATGTGTCGCACATGTTGGTAGCTTGCAAAACAAGCCAAGTACGTGGCGTATATGTGAAAAACTTATCTTGCAAGTTTGACACATGTCTTGCAAATTAGACATATGTAGGAGGTCTTATAAAATACTGCCACGTAGCTCTTAGATAGATAGTATAAATAGGGATAAGAGTGAAGCTTTGTTTATTCTTGTCAACTCCTTTCTTGCTTCTAGTCTAGTTTAAGAGTCTCATGTATTTTCTATTCTTTAGAAATAGCCATTCCAATTTCTTTTTAAATATACATATTTCTTTCTTTCTATCTTGTTATTTTTTTTTGTCATAGTTTTTTACTAATTTATGTATCTGTTTTATTTTGTGTCCTTAACATATTGACAAGAGTGAAGTTACAATATTAGAGCTTTGTCTCTTCTTGATTAAAAGTGGATTAATCCTTTTTCTTGATAAGACATAAGCATATTAGAAGTTGTAGATTATCCACTTCTAAACTGATATTGTTCTTAGAATTTTTTTCTTTATTCTTGAGTGCTTTATTTTATAGTAAGAATAGATATTTTTTTCTTTTCAATTGTGGTATCATGGCAGAGATTGCTGAAATGAAGAGTGCAGTGGCACAAATGCAAGAGCAAATGAAAGAATTAATGCTTGCAATGCATCAACTTAATATACTACCACAAGGAATAACAAGATTAGTAGGAAGCAAAGATATAGAGATGATTTGAGCTGCTTCAAGCCATATCACTTCACCTACAATTGAACATTATTCAAATATCAAAGAACCAAAGATTAATTTGCCAAAGAAGTTTGATGGCACTAGATCTAAGTTTTGAGGATTCATCAATCAAGTATAACTAGTGACTAAACTTCAACTCCAAAGTTATCCAATCCAGGGATCATAAGCCAAGTTTATTGAAATACTACTGTCAGATTCTGCTTTATCATGATTTTTGTCCTTTCTTGAATGATATGATCTAGTATTGGATAATTTGGAGGTATTTTTAATGAAGTTTTGATTTATATATAGAGAATATGATGCAATTTGTGTCACAAACAATAATATCAGTATCTTGCGACAAAGTAATCGATCAATGACATCATATGCTTCACAATTTTGACAACTAGCAATTAATACCAAGTGGAATGATGCTGCGCTTATTAGCAAATTTCTCTATGGATTACAATATGAGGTAAAGAAATTGATGTTCAACTTATCCGATCCTCAGACATTGAATCAAGCAATTGATTTTGTTGTGAAGTGTAATAATTGACTTTTTGAATTTTGATCAGACAGTTGCACAAGAAAGCCTCAACATTATTATAATACAATGGCAATATCAACATCTTTTCAATACATACATTCAAAAGTAGAAGACATGTAAATCGACGCAGTACTTTTCAAACCTCTTATTGAATAAGAAAAGACTCATTGCCATCAAAAAGGATTATGTTTATATTGTGGAGAACCTAAATACACTGCTCAGTATTTTCTGAAGAAACAATGCAACTATAAGATGAGTACGGTTGTCAAAAAAGACAATATGTTGGAAAACAAATTTGTCCAAGTACAATAGGGACCGTATAGCTGGAATCTTATACAACTGCTAGTAAAGATCATATCCTCTCCTCAAAATCCTCTCCTTGTTTTATAATAGATGTCTATTTGGGACCTAAAAATCACAAAGCCCATGTCTTATTAGATTCAAGAGCCTCAGTGTATTTCTTAGATAAAAAATTTGTTGAAAGTTGTAGAATACCTTCAGTACAAAAATTAAATTTGTACATGTAGAAGTCATAAATGGTCACCCGTTATCTTCTAAAAATATTACTTATGAACTCTTCCTATAAATATAATAATAGATGGTCATAATAGTTATGTAATCTTTAATATAATTAAATCTCCCTCTAATCTAATCATTTTAGATTTATCATGGCTAAAAAAATACAACCCTTGAATAGATTAGATTTTTCATAGACTTGAATTTTTTCAAAGCATTAATAAGAGTTTCATATGTCAAATAATAAACCATAAGCCTAATATAATAAAACTTGTACTTATAGGTATAAAAGCGTTTATCAATGAAGCAAAAGAAAGATCATCTTTTGCTATTTATGCTACACCTATTTCTGATAGTGGAAGGACTTCAAGTGGCATTCCAAGCCAATATCAAGATTATCAAGATGTTTTTGAAAAGAAAAATGCAGACATTCTTCTGGAGCATTGTCCATATGATTACTCAATTGATCTCAAAGAGGGAATTCAATCTCCATTTGGACTAATCTATAGTCTATCATAGAATGAATTGGCTGAACTCAAGAAATACATTGATGAGAACTTGGCCAAAAATTTCATACGCCATTGAAAATTCCCAACAAGAGCTTCTATCTTGTTTGTAAAGAAGAAAGATGGATCACTATAGATGTGTGTAGATTATCGAGGGCTCAACAAGATTACCATCAAGTATAGGTATCCTCTACTTTTGATATCTAGACTTCTTGATCAATTGAATCAAGCCAAGATCTATACAAAAATAGATCTAAGAAGAGCATACAACCTAATGCACATAAAAAAGGTGATGAATGGAAGATTACATTTCGAATAAGGTATGGACATTTTGAATATAATGTCATGCCTTCTGAACTTACAAATGCACCAGCTATTTTTCAATATCTTATAAATGATATTTTTCATGAGTTTCTTGATGATTTTATTGTCTATTATTTAAAAAATATTTTAATCTACTCTAAGAATATAGAAGAATATGAACTTCATGTTCATCGTGTGTTACAAAAACTTAGAGAT
This sequence comes from Physcomitrellopsis africana, assembly GCA_036785485.1. Taxonomy (NCBI): domain Eukaryota; kingdom Viridiplantae; phylum Streptophyta; class Bryopsida; order Funariales; family Funariaceae; genus Physcomitrellopsis; species Physcomitrellopsis africana. The sequence continues at coordinate 133,518 of JAWRVF010000468.1, read as the reverse complement.
ACATGGTTATATACCAAGATGAAAAAGTGTATATTTTATACTATTCAAGTTGGCTTCTTAGGATACATCATTTTAAATGATGCTCTCAAAACAGATCCTAAGAAAATTCAAATAAAAATAGATTAGAAGATTACAAAAATAATAAAAGATGTATAATATTTTTTGAGATTTGCCAATTACTATCGAATCTTCATCAAGAACTTTTTTCAAGTTGTAGCTCCACTTATACGCTTAACTTGTAAGGACAAATTTGAGTGGAATAAAGAAGCAAAAATATTGTTTGAGGCTTTGAAGATAGCTTTTATTTTTGCACCAATCCTATATTGCATTGACTTTTTCAAGGCATTTTTTATGGAAACAGATGCCTCAAACTTTGCTTTGGAGGCAATACTATCACAAATGGGAGAAGATGACAAACTCCACTTGGTAACTTTCTATTCTAAGAAATTTTTAGTAGCAAAGATCAATTATAAAATTCTTAATGAAAAACTTCATGTAATTGTGGATTCTTTTCAAGCATGGCGTCACTATCTGGAAAGCATTTCTAATCCAGTCATTGAATATACGGATCATAAGAATCTCAAGTATTTCATGTCCGCACATGTATTGAATCGTCGCCAAGCTCGTTGGAGCATGTCTTTGTGAAGATTCAAGTTTATCATCACATATTGGCCAAGAAAACAATAAGGTGTGTCCGATGTCCTTTCTAGATGTTCTTATCTTGTAGCAAATGAAGGAGATTCAGCTTTTGATCAAAAAAGAACGATCTTCTTGAAGCTAGAGCAATTTTATCTTCAAGCAATGAAATCAACATTACCTATTGATTCCACTTTTTTCAAGCAAATCCAGTCCAGTATATATTCAGATTCTCTTATGCATGAGATTAAGAATAATTCATCTAAGTCTAATGATACTTTTAAATTTGAATTTAAGAACAATTTTTTATATTTCAAAGGATACCTATATATTTGAAAAGGTGTAATATGACTACGTGCTTTAGAAGCTCGTAACAACATCCCTGTGGCAAGATATTTTAGTTATAATAAGACTTTGGAGCTAATATCAAGAGATTTTTGATAGCCTCAGATATGAAAGGCTGTTAAAGAATTTGTATAGTCGTATGATATTTATTCAAGAACTCCTCATCACCAACCTTACAGACTTTTTCAACCATTACTTATACCAGAACAATCTTGGTCTTCTGTTTCTATAGATTTTATCACGGATCTTTCAAAGTCAAGTTCATATGACTCTATATTTATGATTATAGATTGTTTTATTAAGATGGCACATTTTATACTATATACAAAATCTATTACAAGTGAAGAAATAGCTAAACTCTTCTTTGATAATATCTATCACTATCATAGACTATTAAGGGATATTATATTAGATAGAGAAATACAATTTATATCAAGGTTTTGGAAGACTCTTTTTAAAATATTGAAAGTGGATATAAAATTATTTTCAACTTTCTACCCTCAAACTGATGGACAAACAAAACGACTAAATTAAGTTTTGAAGCAGTATTTGAGATGTAGCATCAACTACCATCAAGATGATTGGACAATTCTTTTGCCATTGGCAGAGTTTGCTTATAATAATTCGATACATTCTTCTACTCAGCAAACTCCATTCTTTGTAAATTATGGTTATCATCTACGACTTGATACTTTTGACTTTTTAAAAGTTGATAATTTTATAGCAGAAGATTTGACGAATTATTTATCAGAGTTATATGCACAACTAAAGAAAACTCAAGGACGATAAAAAATCAATACAAATGTCTATCGCAAGGAACAACCTCAATTCTATGTGGACAATAAGATATAATTACTTCGTTGTAATATCAAGACTATCTGTCCTTGCGATAAGATGGATTATCGTAAGCTTGGACCTTTTTCGATTTGTGAACAAATCAATCCAATTGCTTATCGATTATGCCTATCAAAGTCTATGAAGATCCATCTTGTATTCCATGTGTCACTACTCAAGCCATACAAGATAGTGGATATACAAGGAAGAAGACAAATGCCACCGCCTCCTATAGAAGTGAACAACAATGAAGAATTCGAGGTCAAAGAGATTTTAGAATCAAGACAGCACTGAAATTGATTGGAATATCTTATATATTGGCATGGATAGAATATTAGTGAACGCACGTGGAAGCCATGTAGAAATCTAGCAAATATATCAATAAAAGTCAATACATTTCAGTGACGACATCTGTCAAAACCAAAATAAAGAATCAAGAAAATCCTTGCTATAAAGTAAAACAGGTTCTATTGAGGTTTTATCCTACTTTGTATCATTGTTGTTATTTCTTTGGATTTGTTCATATTAAAGAGATGGAAGATCAACAACTAGCAAATTTTACTCAAGAGCCATCATTTGCTGATTTACTGGACAAGACATTACAACTATCACAACCTTCAAGACGACGGAATAGAAATAAAGACCCTCAAAAACGACATGTCCTTCCTTGAATTGATGGCAAAATACAATATGTTTGGTATCACGACTTTGGAAGAGACTCTTGATGTTTGATGATACTTTTAGATGTAGGAATTATTCCTGATGGTGTTCCTAATATTTTCTTTGAAGGAAGTTATGAAGGCCTCAACAATGATCAAATAATAGGGTGGTCATTTTGCCTTGCTATGGGACATTATCGATGGCTGAAAGTACCTATCAACTACTTTCAAAGGGAACAAAGATTAGAGTATGTGGCAAGTACAATTCAACGTATTCTAGACTTCCTCAACATGTAATCACTGCTCTTGGTGGAACTTGTTTCTAGAAGGGAGGATAATATTATGGATATAAGATTTATTCTAATAATTATCTAATTAATATAGATTGATAGAAGTAGGTAAAATAAATTATTTTGATAATATCTGATAGATAAGCTTTTTAGAAGCTTTATAGACGTGGAATCACCTTTGTACAAGTCTATAGGTGATTAATAGGTTAGAAATTTGGTGAACAAGCTAGCCACATGTTGCACATATTTGTAGCTTACAGAACAAGCTAGCCATGTATGAGACATGTTCGTAGCTTGCAAAACAAGCCAAATATGTGGCGCACATGTGAAAAACTTATCTTGTAAGTTTGACACGTGTTTTGTAAAGTAAACATGTATATGAGGTCCTATAAAATATTGCCACGTAGTTCTTAGATAGATAGTATAAATAGAGACAAGAGTGAAGCCTTCTTCACTCTTGTCAACTCTTTTCTTGCTTCTAGTCTAGTTCAAGAGTCTCATGTATTTTCTAGTCTTTGTCAATAGCCATTCCAATTTCTTTTTGAATATACATATTTTTTTTTTTTTATCTTGTTATTTTTTTTTAATATATTTTTTTACCAACTTACGTATCTATTTTAATTTGTGTCTTTAATACAATATCGTCTTCAAAATAAAGTCTAATGTGTCGATTTTCATAAAAAATACCTTAACAAAGTCAACATGATACAAGATTGGTGCAGAAATAAAAATAATCTTCAAAGCTTCAAATGATGTTTCTGCTTCTTTACTCCACTTGAATTTGTCCTTATAAGTTAAGTGTGTAAGTGGAACTACAACTTAAAAAAAATTCTTGATGAAGATTTAATAATAATTAGCAAATCTCAAAAAGTATTATACATTCTTTATTATTCTTAGAATCTTCAAGTCAATGATTGTTTAGACTTTCTTAGGATCTATTTTGAGAAAATCATTCAAAATGATGTATTCTAAGAAGTCAACTTGAATAGTGTGAAATACACACTTTTCTATCTTGGCATACAATTTTATATCTCTAAGTTTTTATAGCACATGACAAATATGTAACTTATGCTCTTTTACATTCTTAGAGTAGATTAAAATATTATCTAGATAACAAACAATAAAATTATCTAAAAACTTACAAAAAATATCATTCATAAGATGTTAAAAAATATCTAATATATTTGTGAGTCCAAAAGGTATAATATTATATTCAAAATATCCATATCTTATTTGAAATAAAATCTTCCATTCATCTCTTCTTTGATGAGGACCAAGTTGTATGCTTTTTGTAGATCTATTTTTGTATAGATTTTAACTTCATTTAGTTGATAAAAAAATCCAAATATCAAAGATAGAGGATATCTATTCTTCATAGTAATCTTATTGAGCCTTCAATAATCTACACATATTCATAGTAATCTATCTTTTTTTTTTTTCACAAATAAGATAGGAGCTCCTTCTAAAAATTTTGAATGGTATATGAAATTCTTGGCCAAATTCTTATCAATGTATTTTTTAAATTCAACCAATTTATTTTGTAATAAACTATAGATTGGTCCAAATGAAAATTGAGTTCTCTCTTTGAAATTAGTTGAGTAATTATATGGATGATGCTCCAGAAGAATATTTACATTCTTCTTCTCAAAAACATCTTAATAATCTTGGTACTAGCTTAGAATGCCATTTGAAGTCTTTCCACTATCAAAAATAGGTATAGTATAAATAGCAAAATATGATTCTTCTTTTGTTGCATTTATAAAAGCTTTTGTACCTACAAGTATGGATTTTATTATATTAGATTTATGGATTTTTATTTGGTTAATAAAATTATTATTAATACTTTAAGAAAAGTCAAGTTTATAAGAAATCAAATCTATTCAAAGATTATATTTTTTTAGCCATGATAAATTTAAAATAATTAGATTAGAAGGAGATTTAATTATATTAAAGATCACATAATTATTATGATCATCTATTGTTATATTTATAGAAAAGATTTTATAAGTAACATCTTCAAAAGATAATAAATGATCATCTATGACTTCTACATGTATGGGTTTAATTTTTTGTACTAAAGATATTCTATGATTTTTAACAAACTCATCATCTAAAAAACATGCTGAGACTCCTAAATCTAATAAGATAGAGGCTTTATGATTTTTAGATTTTAAATATACATCTATTATAAAATAAAGAGAGGATTTTGAGAAGAAAATAGGACTTTTATTAGGAATTATACAAGATTCCAACTGCTCAGTCTCTATTGTAGCTAAACAAACTTTTTTTCCGACATATTGTCTTCTCTAATAATTGTACTTCTCATTTTGTAGTTGCATCATTTCTTTGAATAATATTAAGTAGTGTGCTTAGGTTCTCTATAATATAAATACAATCTTTCTTAACAAGAATAAGTTTTTTTTGATTTAGTAAGAAATTTTAAACATATCACATCAATTTATATGTCTTTTATTTTTAAATATATGTATTGAAAAGATGTCAATATTGCGATTATATTATAATAATATTAAGGCTTTTTTGTGTGACTCTTAGATTGAAATTCAAAAATCTGATTGTCACACTTCACAATAAAATCAATTGCTTGATTCAATGTTTGAGGATCGAATAAGTTGAGCATCAATTTCTTTATCTCATATCGCAATTGATAGGAAAATTGGCTGATGAGTGCAATATCATCCTATTTGATATCTGTCGCTAATTGTCAAAATTATAAAGTATATAATATCATTGATTGATTGTCTTATTACAAGATATGGATCTTATTGATTGCAACATGAATTGTATTATGTTTTTCATATATAGATCAAAATTTTACTAAAAATATCTTTAATTTATCCAATATTTGATGACTTTGTTCAAAAAAAGATGAAAACTACGATAAAGCAGAATTTGAAAGTAGTGTTCTAATAAATTTGATTTGTGATCCTTGAGTTAGATAATTTTGAGGTTGACGTTCAACCACGAGTTGTACTTGATTGATGAATCCTCAAAATATAGATCTTACACCATCAAATTTCTTAAGCAAACTAATTTTTTGTTCTTTGATGCTTGAATGGTGTTCTATTATAGGTGAAGTAGTATGGCTTGGTGTAGATATTAAAGTAGCTCCAATCATCTCTATATCTTTATTTTTTGCTAATCTTATTGCTTCTTATGGTGGTATGTTGAGTTGATGCATTATAAGCATTAACTCTCTCATTTGCTCTTACATTTGTGCCATTGCGCTCTTTATTTTAGTAAGCTTTGTCATAATAATATAATAGAAAAAAAAAATCTATTCTTATTACAAAATAAAATATTCAAGAATTAAAAATAAATAAATAAATAAAAATAATATTAATTCAAAAGTGGATAATCTATAATTTTTAATAGGCTTATATTTTATCAAAAAAATAATAATCCATTCTTAATCAAAATAAGATAAAGCTTTGATATTGTATATACACTCTTGTCAATATGTCAAAAACATAAACTAAAAAAAGATACATAAATTAGTGAAATCTATATCAAAGAAAAATAATAAAATAAAATTATATATATATATATATATATATATATATATATATATTCAAGAAGAAACTAGAATGGCTATTGCCAAAGACTTAAAAACACAAGGATTCTTGAATTAGACTAGAAATAAGAAAGAAATTGATAAGAGTGAAAAAGGCTTTATTTTTCTTTTTATATATACTATCTATCTAAGAGCTACGTGGTGATATTCTATAGGACCTCCAACATATGTCTAATTTGCAAGACACTTGTCAAACTTGCAAGATAAGTTTTCTATATGTTTGCCATGTACTTAACTTGTTCCACAAGCTATCAATGTGTACAATACATGGCTAACTTATTGGCCAAGTTTTTAACCTACAAATCACCTATAAATATGTGTAAAGGTGAAATCATATCTATAAATCTTCTAGGAAGCTTATGTATATGATAATATCAAATTAATCTACTTTTATCTACTTCTACCTATCCATATTAATTAAATAATTATTAGAATAAATCTTATGTGTGTGACAATTATTAGAAAATAAATTATGGTTCTTTTTGAAGATATATTAGTGATATTATATAGTAATACAATCATTAGGTGAAAGAAGAAAGGAATGATTATAATATAGAGAAATTCAAATAAAAATATTTCAATAAAAATATCTTAGAAATATAGATAATAGATAAAGAGATAGTAAAAATTATAAGATACTAATGTTGCCTTCTTTTTGAAAAGGCTTTTATTTACTTTGTATGGCTATAAATAAGACAAAAGAAAGTAGATTAAAAAAATAAACAATAAATACATCTTTAAAAAAAAGTTAAGAATAGGTTTTAATAAAATTTACCTAAAAATTCTAAAAATTGATATCTGAAGAGGATTTGTTGTGAACTTAGGTCAAAATCAGATCCTAAGGTACAAAATTATAAGTCGATGGCAAATAGAGAGTTCTTTAGGAGATTGGAAAGTGGAATTTGATAGCAGACTTTAGAAGATTTTTTTAGCATTGATTTTGAGTGATTTGGACAAATATTGACTTTGTAAGAGCTTTGCAAAGTTAGAATTGATTTAGGTGACTTTGGATTTTTTGAAATAAAAAAGGATTTATAATTTTAAATATTATGTGAATTTGGTTATAGATCTATAAGTGAAATTTTGTGAGTTTGTGATTGTAATTATATTGAGTACATATTTTAAATTTGAGCTTGATCTAATTGTTCAATTAAAGGTTATCAAAGTTCAACTTGGTTAGAGTCTCAAAAATTGGGTTTTAAAGGTTAGTGAGGATTTTAAAGATATTTAGCTATCTACTAATTGGATTGAGGTGAAAATTATTTATAAAGATGGTAGTCTTAAGTTTCTATCTATGTATGAAATTTGGAAGTAATTTAATAGTACAAAAAGAATATATTGGTGTTGGAAGATTGACATCAAGGTTGGAGAAGGAAGATGGCCTACACCTAAGTAGATTTTTGGACCTATTTTCTATTTGATGAGTTGGATCTTCTTCAAATTTTTTGTGTACATTGCCAACTTAGTTATTAAAAGATGTGAAAATTTTGAGTGAAGATTAATAATTCAATCATTAGCTATTGAAATTTTAATATTCTATAGGATTTATTAGGATTTAATTAGGATGTAATTAGGATTTATTAGAATTTAATTAGAATTTGATTAATATTTATTTAATACTTATTTAGGATTTAGGATTTATTTAAGATTTCATTAAGCTTTGATTAGGATTTGATTAGAATTTGATTAGAATTTGATTAGAATTTGATTAAAGATTTTATTAGAGTTTGATTAGGATTTTATTAGAATTTATTTCAGATTTAAAATTTGATTAAGGTTTGATTAAGATTTTTTAGGATTTAAAATTTGACTAAGATTTTATTAGGATTTATTTAGGATTTAAGATTTGATTAGAATTTAATTAAAATTTGATTAGAGATTTAATTATGATTTAATTAGGAATTTGATTGAGATTTGATTAGGATTTGTGATTATGATTTTATTAAGATTTGGTTAAAAATTTTATTAGAATTTGATTAGGATTTTATTAAGATTTATTTAGAATTTAAGATTTGATTAGAATTTCATTAGGATTTATTTAGGATTTAAGATTTGACTAGGATTTTACTAAGATTTTTTTAGGATTTAGAATTTAGGATTTCATTAAGATTTGATTAGAGATTTTATTAGAATTTGATTAGAATTTGATTAAGATTTATTTAGGATTTAAAATTTAGTTAGGATTTTATTAGGTTTTATTTAAAGATTAGGATTTGATTAAGATTTCATTAAGATTTGTATAGGATTTAAGATTTGATTAGGCTTTGATTAAGATTTGACTAAGATTTGCTTAAGATTTTGACTAAGGTTTGACTAAAATTTGATTAAGATTTGATTATAATTTTTATTTTTAATATTTTAAAAAGAATTTTATTTTAATATTTTTTTTAGATTTTTATATTAATATTTCTTTAGGAATTCTTTATTATTTCTTTATGATTTCTTTAGAAGTTCTTTAGGATTTCTTTAAGTTTTTTTTATAACTAATTAAAAATCCATCTTCAAACTGACAACCAAACAAAATAAATTAATCAAGTTTTGTAGTAATAATTATAATGCAGCATCAACTATCAATAAGACGATTCAATCTTATATCTATCATTAATAAAATTTATATACAATAATATTATTTATGCTTCAATTCAATAAATATTATTTTATTTTAATTATGAACATTATTCAAAATTTAATCTATGAAACATATTAAACAACAACAATCCAATAATTGAATGATTTGCAAAGTATCTATTGTAACATCAAACAACCTTGAAGCTTCAATTATAAGTAGCTTAAGATGCTTATAAAGCATCTGTAGATAAATTCAGGAATCAATTGCCTATTTTTTATATTGGAGATAAAATATGGCTTCTTCAACAGAACATCAAGACCAAGCGGCCATGCAAAAAGTTGGGTTATCAAAAGTTATAACCATTTTACATTTAGAAGTAAATTAATCCAATGGCATATTGCTTAGAATTACCATTTTTTATGAAGGTACATTCACTTTTTTATGTCTCTCTTTTAGAGCCTTATAGAAAGTTGCATATTTCAGAAAGAGTACAACAATCTCTACCTAGTATTAAAATTAAAAATTATGAAGAATATGAGATCAAAAAGATGTTTGATTCATGACAAAAGATGGACAAATTGAAATATCTTATTCATTGATGCAACTATGATATCAATAAGCTCACATAAGAACTAACTAGAAATCTTGCCAATACATCTCAAAAGATATAGGAATTTCATCTATTCTATCTTCACAAGCCCATATATGTTTGATGATTATTTCTTGGTGAAGATTGGATTCAAAAAATACTTGTAAGAGAGAGAAAGTCAAACCAAAGCCTTCATTAATATGTAGTCATTTGTTCTAAGATAGAATAAAGTTATAGAAACAAGTCAATCACCATGTCAAATCTTCAAGTATTGTGAGATTTAATAGAACAAGATTTAAAACATTCATCTGCTACCCAAGCTTCAAATGAACTAGTGCAGTTTTTACAACCTTTGATTGAGCAAAGTGAGGACAATACATTTCAACGCCAAGTACAACCGTGGTTGGAGCCATTAAGAATAACACCCAACTATTCAAGTTTCAATTTGAATACTTCATCTTTAGTGATATTACTTAAGGTTAGAAAGGTAAATCTTCTTAAGCCTGAGATCTTATTTGGAGGATGTTTTGAAGGCCGCAATGAAGATCAGATCTTTAGATGGAATGTTTCAACAATGGAAGTACTAGCTCAATGCCATAAATAATTTTTTTGAGGATTAGTAAAACTTATTATCCAAGAATGGAGCTCAAAATATATAGCTTCATTGATATAGCGTATTTTTGACTTTCTATGTATATAAGAAGATTTCCAAAGGTATAAGTTTTTTTTGGAACTTGTCATTAAAAAATGAGGTGATATTAGGAACATACACTTTGAAAGTTTAAAAAACCTTCTAGAACATTCTAGAGATTTTCTAATTAATAGAAGTTACTTAAGAAGCTTTATAATTGGTAGAAGTAACTCGAGAAGCTTTGTAATTAGTGGAAGGAGCTCAAAAAGCTTCTATGTTGATAGAAAGAGCTTGAGAAGCTTTCAAATTGGTAGAAGCTACTGAAGAAGCTTCTCAGTTTGATAGAAGCCACTCAAAAAGCTTCCTAGATATGAATATATATTAAAGTCAAGGCTGAAAAGTTCTTCAATCTCGACAATTCATGTCTTGAAGTTCTATCTCATCTTTCTTGGTATTATTCTTATATTCATTTAGGTAATTCAAATCCTTGTTGATTTCTTTTTTAAATCTCTTTCTGGTTCAAGTTTTTTGTTTTGTATTCTTATTTCTTTGACACATCTAGATAATTCAAGTCCTTGTCAATTTCTTCTTAAAACTTCTTTCTAGTTCAAGTCTTTTATTTTATATTCTCGTATATTTAACATCCGCAACTTCTAATGTGCTAATATATCTTCAAAAAGAGGGATAATTCACTTTCTAACATAAAAGATCCAACTCTGATATTTAAGATGATATCAATTTTGACAAATTATCAAGGACATAAGAATATATAATAAGAAACTTGAAATAGAAAGAGGTTTCAAGAAGAAACTGATAAGGACTTGGATTATCTAGATGAGTATATGAACAATACTAAGAAAGATGAGTTAGATCTCCAAGAGATGTATTGTTAAGACTAAAGAACTCTTTAGTTTCGACTCTAATATATATTCCTATCTAGGAAGCTTCTTGAGTGGCTTCCATCAAACTAGGAAGCTTTTCGAGCAACTTCTACAAATTTAGAAGCTTCTTGAACTCCTTCTATTAATTACAAAGCTTCTTGAGCAACTTCCACTAACTAAAAAGCTTCTGAAGTAACTTCTAGTAATTAAAAAATCTTTAGAATGCTTTAGAAGATTCTGTAAACTTCCAAAGTATATGTCCCTAACAGTAGATCACCATGTGTCTTTTATTACTCCCATATACTAATACTTGTAAAGTGGTATTACCTTGGTGGCTTAAGCTTGTACAAAATCCATATTATTGTACAAGTCCCTTATAAGTTATCAAAAAAAAAAAAAAAAAAAAAAAAAAAAAACATTCTTATCTTATTTTTAAAAGATATTCTAAATTATATTATTCAGAGTGAAGGAGCTTAATGAAGAGCTTGAAGAGGCTGCAAATAATATAATTAATACTAATCTTAAAATTTGGAGTATATTCAAAGCATATTTAGTACAAAATTCTAAATAGGACAGTTTAGTAAGGAATGCCATCCTTCTTCTATTTGCAGCATCATAGTTCAAAATCTAAAGAGATTACAATAACACATGTTTATTTTGCAAAGACTCACAAATTGATAACCTAAAAGCATTGCAAAATGTATTAAAAAATAGGCCTCTAAATTTCCACCTCATCTTATAATATAGAATAATAGAATGGCAAGGCTTTCAAACCACCAAATCTTCTCTATGAATCTTTTATGGTCCAATCAAGTAATTAACTTGTGACTCAACAAACATTTTTAAAGTGGATTATACAACTTGAATAAATATAAAGCTAAAAAAGAACAAATCACCTTTAAGAAGTGAATCCCACCTATTTCATTAAAAATTACATAGGAGAGTAGAATTTTAAGCATTCAATTTTTAAAAAATTAAAAAAAAAATTGACATAAAATCTATGATATAAAAGCAACTACTTTAATTTGGCTTTTATAACATCTGAGATTTGTAGTCAATACTTAGAGATAACAACTTCAATATGGCTAATTAAGAGTTGTTAATATCTTCCAAAAATTATTAAAATGAAAATCTATTGTTTTTAGAATATCCAACATTATAGAAGATATGGAAATGGTTTACTAGTTTTTCTATCAATTTAGTCAAAAGTGATCTACAAACATGTTATGGCCAACCTTATCTCCAACAAGCTATCTTTAAAAAAAGTATCTTCTAACCAAATGATGTAAAAGCTCTAAAGCTATTAATTGCAAGAAATTACTTCTAGACTAATTGAAAATCACACAATATGACCTTAAAATATAAAAATGTGACCAAATAATAGAATTGGAAATTTGGAAAACAATAATAGAACATGGTATAATATGTTATAAAATTCATCTTGCCAAGGTGTATATATACTATCCGAGTTAAAGATGTTAGGCCAATTATAACTAATCTTTTTTTTAAAAAATAAACAAGCTTAGGTTCCAATTTTTTTAATGAATTTTTTAATGTGCATATATATTGACATTATGTCTAATGCTGCGGACACTGTGGACGTTGTAGATCACTTGTGAATCGCAATAAATAACTGAACATTTTGACGAATGATAGAAAAAAGTAACCCTTTCTGAACATAACTGATCGAACTGGATAGCCGTAAGATAAAACAAAGCCAGACTCCTTTCATCAACATCGCTGATGGCAAAGATATCCCACAAAGAAGACCAAATTATGTTACATCTGAACTGCGTTTCATATAAGCCCCCAGAATGTACGCAAGAGTGTCCAGCACTAAATCCTGCTTCTGAGAGGCATCTCGCTTTGTCCCAGGAGCACACTTTAAATCCATGACGCAACAAAGCTTGAAGCTGAGGTTCTATACAGATAAAGACTTTCTGAACAGTGCTGGCATCTTTGGACAAGCTATCTAGACAGCAATCCACCGCTGGTGAAGATTTGAAGGCACAACGATGCGGCAGGAAGCAAGGTCGGACTTCTCGCGGTAGCCTCTTCAAGTCATAGAACCTAGATGCTTTCTGCTTGACGATCCCCTTGAGAACCATTCAACCGTCTTGGTTTTCAAACAAATTTCCTAGAAGTGCATACTCAAGACTCGAAAAGCAAGGCCGCTGCACCACTTCTATGCCGCTGTTTCATGACTATACCTTCTAAAATACCATCAGAACCAAAGGTACCAGTGAATTGATTGGGTTCTACAGGACCTGGTAAAGAGAATGAGACAGTGAAGGGACCAGGAGGACATAAGTATTGAGTTTGCATGACGAAGATTGCATTGTTCCTGACTATACGAGCCTCTCCTGTAGTTGTAGTGCCCTTAATCATCACCTTGCCGTCGCACTCCACCTCGCATTTGAATTCACCTGCACATTCACGTTCCCCCATAAGACATTGCACTCGTCTATATTATACATATCCCCCATACTCAACACTAAAGAGTATACTAATCCATCATCATCAAAGAGTAGCACTGTGATGTAGCTCACTAAGGATTTCAGAACAGTATAAGCACATACATAACAATCGTACAGAAGTCAATACAATACTTGGTGAAAAGAATCGGAGAGGTCTAGGGAGCCTTACACGTACCTTCTTCCTTCCTTACGCCAGGTAAAGCAGTTCGGAATAAATATGCATCGTCACTTATACCAATGTCCACGAGACCGATCAAAGGACCCGCGTTGCGAGCTGCGGCAGTTCCTGTGAAGGTAATCACAGGCTTCGATGTATTGATTACTGAATTCCATTGTTCCAAGCTCGGTAGAGAGGGAAGCAGCAGCATAGCAGCCCCTAATTTGCTATTCGGGGCCCAATCTGCTTTCTCTTCCTTTTGCGGTCCGGGTAAAGGAGATGGAAGGGAGAGAACATCCAACTGTGCTTCACGTTTCCTCCTTTTCCTCTTGTCAAGAGATGCATCCATGATCACCAGAGGGTGTGCCCGGGCGCCCGTCTCCGCCACATGACCATGAGCTACTGCCATGGCTTGAAAACGTGCCTGTCACTCCCAGAAATCGTTTCACATTAGGCATGTCACAAAGAACTTTCAAACCTTGGTAAATATTCGGATAAACTTCCGTAAACTGGATGAATCACATTGCAAGAAAATCATATGAGCTGGTGTAACAGAAGCTTTGAACATTACCTGCCTCTCATCATCTCGATCATTCCGTTGTCCGTGTTGGTAGTTCCGTGCCTCTTCTCTGTCAAGTGTCAGTTCGGAAAGCCCACTAAGGCGCTTGAAACGCTCAACGTCTTCCACTTTCATATATGTGATGTCGGGGTCGTCAATAAATACCATACTCTCAATAACCTTGTAAGTCCCCTTGTAACGAGATTGACGATGCAAATGAGGAGGGAAGAAAGCTGTGAATTGGCGCACGTCCTCTAGATTTTCCTTGACAGGAGGCGCAAGGTGACCTTGCAGAAACTTGTAGAGTGATTGCAGTTTGACTCGCGCACTGGGGTGTGAGTTCCTAAAGATCCAAGAAATAGCTTAGGAGGGACAAGAAAAATTTCTTGCAAAAAGAACTAATCATAATCATGCTTCGATCGTCTCACTGCAAGGCGTAGCCCAAATCAGTTCCCACTGATAGATGCATATCGACCAGTTTGCAGTGCAGACACAAAGAATGTTGCTAATATTCTTCGTGTCGTAAGGCGGCAAGTATAGGCTATCTGTCACAACGCAACATCAAGAAATAGTATAACCACAAACAGTAGTTTAAAATAAAAAGTAGAATCCAGCTACTACACCAAAGTGTAGCAAGCCTTGCTCAAGTCAAAACAGTGTGTGTGAAGTGAACGATGCATACCTAAGTGCAAAATAATATATGCTCTCAATTTCCGACAACTTAAAGACGGAGCCCCCGAGTTCGTCAGCTGAGTATGGAGGCAGCCCCATGTATGTACGCTGCAGAGCCGATTTACGCGGAATTTCCTCTCGCAAATCAGGGCCAAAATAAGTTCCCAGAATAAAAACCAGTAGAAACCGTTGATCGTTTGTTGACGCCCCAACGCGGGCTTTGGGTAAATTTACAGGTTCGGGAAAACAATCCCCTTGCGAAGGAGGGGATGGCTGCTCCATAATACTAAAGTCTGCTTCCATCAGGCCAACTGCCTCGTCTCTTGATTGTTCCAGCATTGCAGTTGCACCTACCAATCTGCTAACACTGCACAAAATAAAGTAAAATACAACTGAAGTTTAAAAAAAATTGAGCACTATTATATATTTTCTTTTTCAAAAAAGTGCTTTAAAATAACGTTAGATAATACCAATATTATGATAAAGAGAACGTCGCCGAGTTGCTCAAAAAAAGAGCATGTTCGGACGTTTTGGAGTAGAGCAAGATTATATATTAAGCTAGATCAAAACCATCCCCAAGCTCAAGAGCCTGGAAACCATAAAGTGTAACAATTCGCTAAATCCTTTAGCATGTAATAAGCGAGCTGGTGACAGCAATCTGCCATCGTTTGGGTCCATCGGCGAAAAAGCCGAAGACCCTCCTCAATGCTTCTATGAGCAGCATTTGCAAACATGCATCTGTGTCCGAAAAAAATTTAGGATACTTATGCAGATGGCAAGTGCTGTTCATGCAAAGCAGGTAGTGAACTCCTGGAAAAGAAGAGCCTGAAATGTGACGCAGGGTTTCAAACTGCCCACACTTCCAACATAATTAGGCCAGCCACTGCCTCACTCAATGTTTACCCTACTGATTTTGAAAAGGATTCCGTGAGCATCCACGAAATAGCATTTTACCAAACCTCGGCTCCAATAAAACCTAACCCACACCACGTACAGGTGCTCGACGAAGTCTCCAAATTAGCATTTGACTACAGGTCAAAACAACGATTAGGAGCGTGAAAGATTCGTCCCCGACGATCCTCTTCCCACTCGTAAAACTACAAAGCCACCAAAGATAACCGCAGTTAAGACCCAATAGGTCAATCATCTCTCCCTTTCATTCCGAAATCCTACAGCGCACCCCTCACCCTTATCCTTGACAGAAACCTAAACCTCAGCCTTCAAATTGTACTCATCTACCCGAACTCCTTGGTTTCCTGCATCTCAACACATGTCTTGACACACGTCTCATAAACACGGTGGGATCCGTTGCGCATACACAAACAGTCTCACAGACGCGACGATGAAATGTGCACAACGTCCCAGAACGCGAAAATCTCACATCCTAGGATGACGGCGTCGGGTGAGAGATGCACAGGCTGACTTCAACTTACAGAGAATGGATCGCCGACCACGCTGCAAGATGGAGGTGTAGATGGAGCGAGAAGGCGAGAAGGCGAGAAGACGATGGAGCTTGGAAGCGTGCGCACAACTGCTCTGACTCGATGCTTTGCCTTGCCTCGCCATTGTGTTGCCATCCCGCTTGGTTGCTGTGCGCCACGCTCGTTCCCACGCTCCCTTCCCCTCCGGAACCGGACGACTGAACACCACACAGTCATTCGGTCATTGCCGCTTGGCTGACGTCGTCATATGGTTTCAGCTTGCGAGTTCCAGTTCCGAGGTTCAGCAAACGTGGCGAGGAGTAATTGTTGATGAATTTAGAGTTTGGGGCCTATAGGTACTAGATCGAGAGTAGACTTTCAGGTTTTTCCCGTGAGGATCCCTGACAAGCTGATTTTCACTGCACCCATGCAACTGACGATTAAGCTTTTCATTACAGTTGTGCATCTTCGAGGCCGATTTTAGGGTTTTATGAATAATTAAGTTTTGTCGATTGAGGAGCAACTTTCGTAGCTAAGCATTGGGTGATGAAGGAATGTAAGATGGTGTTGATGGGTTATGAAGCCTTGTAGCGTGTGATTTGGGGTATGAAATGGGAGGGTTGATAGGAGATAATCGATAGTTGCTGTCGCTGGAGAATTTCTGCGAGGGTAGATTTTCGACGGAGCAGAGTTTTCTTTGCCAACGGGGCATGGTCAGGGATCAGTGAATGCATTGTGGAGGCGAATTGGTCAAGGTGAGTTCTCTTTTGTTACCGCCTGTAGTTTTTGGTTTGTATTATCAGGAACATATTATTTCTCTGAGGGTTTTGGGAACTAATTAGGCACTTCATTTTTTTCCAGTGATTTATGTTGTCAGTATTCAACTTGCAGAAGTTTTCCTCTCTGAATTAGGTTTTGGAAATGATCGTGTCTAATATTGTGGTTTGCGTTTCGAAATACATATATATATATATATATATATATATATGTGTGTGTGTGTGTGTGTGTGTGTGTGTGTGGTTTCCGTTTTGTAGATTAGGTGATCGGAATACACGTGAGTTATGAGTGATGGGTAAACGCTTGGATTCTCCATTGAAATGTCTTGAAGGTTGCGGATTGCGGGTATGAAATAGGCCGCGAGCAAGAAGCTGTGGCGCCGTCCCGTCGTTGGAAACTGGGAAGGGCCCAAAATGATCCAAATGCAATATGATATCATGGAGATTTTTTTATTGGGATTTGAAGGTATTTCCAAATCAGCGTAGAATGTAGAAAATCAGAAATTGCTGGCGAAAGGAAGTAATAAGGGTTTGGCACTATGGGGCGACCTTTGATTTATGATATCGTGGACAAGCCAGCAAGCACTTGCGTTATCGCTATATGCTCTGCAACTTGGTTATATATTCAACGGCGAAACGTGGGTTATAGTGACGTCGGGCTTAGTTACGAATCTGTGATTTCTCAAGGGCAATATTGGCGGTTCATCACGTCTGCATTCTCTCACATTAGCTTCCTTCACTTGGTTTTTAATATGAGTGCTCTCTGGAGCCTAGGAGTAGTCGAAAATTTCAATGACTATAACCTAGGAACCGCTTACTACATTCAGTACACAACAATTCTGGTTCTTCTTTCGGGATTGATGGTACTAGGCATGTACCATGTGCTCGTTACCCGAGCGAAGTTAGAGTATTACAGGCGGGTAACTGCAGTCGGGTACTCATGCGTTGTGTTTGGGTGGATGACCATCCTTGCTGTGAGGCAGCCATCCCTGAAGCTGAACCTGTTTGGGCTTCTATCGCTCCCAATCAGCCTCGCACCATTTGAGTCGCTCATCTTTACATCCATCATTGTACCGCAGGCCAGTTTCCTGGGGCACTTGGCGGGAATACTTGTTGGTTATCTTATTGGTTGGGGCGTAGTACAAGGGATGACAATCTACTGGGCAGCTACTCTCACATTTTGGATTGCACTCGGATTCGTGTGGAGTCTAAGCCGGACTACGTCGTTTCAGTTGCCATACTTGGAAGTTGACTCTGTGGCAGATCTAGATATGCCAAGCGTTGGTGCTGCCCCTTCCAGTACATCTACAACCTGGTCAGGAGCTTCTCGAACTTTGCAAGGAAGTAACTTGGTGTAGCGCTCAGGTTAGTATCATAATAAATCTCCTGTTTGACCCCAAAAGTGGAGCAGATTATCTAGCCTTTACTGGTATGTAGCACACCATATGTACTAGTAAGCATTTGGGGAGATTATGGCTTTTTTCTGCTCCGGAGTTGCTCTGTCTTGAGGTCTTAAAGCCTTTGCATTACTGTGTTTTAAGTATTAACTGTGTTCTGAACCAAGTTTTACTTTCATGTTAGCTTGGTGATCACGTTTTGGGTCAACATGAAGCTTGCTTCTATGTTCTATCAAAAGCGCTTTAGTATTGAGATTTTGTCTCATGCACGCATACAAACCAACACACGAGCACCAAAAGCAGTACTCGCGTAAGCAGATGCAAAGTGGTCGGTCATGGATGTTATCAAGCTTGGTCTTGAAGACTGCTCTGAGGAAGAAACTTGGACAAACCTCTGTTTTCCACACATCTTTAGTCAGGGAGTTGAGCAAACATTAATGGAAGATACTATATTTGATTGTTAGCAGACTGTTAGTCAGGACCTTAGACCATGCTCGTGTACTTGTTTCGGCACCAACTAGTACTCTACCAACTATGCAGTCTCGCCCATCTCTTCAGTAGGTGAAATACCCGAAGCTTTGTCGCAGTTGTAAGATGATTTACTTCAATCTAAAAGAGGAACAAACAGTCGTTTTACTTAAATTATTTTTTTCTGTTTTGTCCTTTGCATGTACTGATCTTTACTTTTAGTTTGGCACTCTGAAGCCGTGATTTGAGCAGAAACCATCTCAAAATCCGTGTATCTCTGAAGGATTGTTCATTACAGGTACAGGTTTTGAGTTGGGTATCTTTCCGTTCACGTTTTTTTTCTCGTTTTAATTCGAAACAAATAGTTTTCAATTCTAAATTCTTAACCGCTATGTCATGAATCAAAACTGGATTGCTTGAAAGTAAAATGCACTAGAATAGTTTTTATTAGTTACCGAGGGCATCATCGACTTTGGTTACCAGTTTGATGCCTTCACCTCGCGTCACGTTATGCCCCTGTCCCTAAACTAAATCACCCGAAACTCCTCATCCATTCATTCCTTTACATGCACCTAAAACTCGCCTTTTCCTTATTTTACTTACACATCCCTCGGAGTTGGAGTTTCTTAAAAGCGGGTAACTGAAGTCTCAATGTTAGCATCCTTCATGTAACTGTACCCCCTCATCAAAATGTGTCTCCAACGGTGACACACTTCTATCCACTCTTCATGGCTTTTTGATTAATTATTGATATGATCGTCGGGAGTTGATGGTGGACCTCTTGATCGGCGAACACAAACAAGCTCTAGTCTGTTGTATGTCCCCGAATAGGGGACATCCAGCAACGTCAAGGGTCTAGGACTCCGTGAAACTGACATTAAGTATCCAGTTTCACATTTGACAAGTTCTTGAGGATGCAAATGTCGCGGAGGAATCAGAATGCCGCGACTGCACATCTTTTGAGACTCCACCTACAGTTGCCACAAGCTCAATCTTCATGTGCTAACCTCCTATGTATAGGAACAGCATGCACATCTGCTAATATGTCTGCAACCTTTCGTATCGAAATGGGAAAACTGTTAAGAGAACGGGTATTTCGGCGTCAGCGACGAGAAATCAGGATGAGTAGAGTGTGACCACACTGTTGGTGAATCACTGTTACCGTTCTCCTCCATTCTTATGTGGGGTCATCAAGCGCACTGTTGCATTGCGTTGTACAGAGATCTAACAATGATCGTATCAGCAATTGAAGTTTACCAGCTGTCCATGTGGTCTGTGCGCGAAAATTAATGATTGCAGCGAAGGGGTGTACTGAATGGACAATGTCGGATAAGAACCAACTCATAGAATTTGTGTTCATTATATAGTGAGGAGAAATCTTCCGGTAAAGAAAGACTTCACAATTTGTACAGGTAGCCTCGTCTGGTCAAAGAAGCGGCACCACCAGAAGAGAAGGTGGCCGCAAGGATTGCTAGCCACCTTCTCTACTAGTGAAGCAAAGCACATCAATCGATCGAAACATCGACGACGCAATTCGTACCTAGCGTGTATGCGGCCAGTTCGATCTCGGAAGCTGCAAACCCTAAAATTCTTGCGCCCCGGGCCACACCTGTTGTGAATTTTGTACAAGTAGATTATGCTACGATCTGTCTGCTTTATCAAACGCCCCCGAATCATCACTCGCTAAGGCTGGATATCTACTC
This sequence comes from Physcomitrellopsis africana, assembly GCA_036785485.1. Lineage (NCBI taxonomy): Eukaryota > Viridiplantae > Streptophyta > Bryopsida > Funariales > Funariaceae > Physcomitrellopsis > Physcomitrellopsis africana. Next base: position 112,862 of record JAWRVF010000468.1, on the reverse strand, counting down.
TTAAATGGACCGAGAATCCTCCGTAAGCCGCCATGCTTTTCGTCTTGCTTCCCGGGCTGCTCGGCAAAATGTGCCAGAACTGTTCTTCTATGTCATACAACCACCGCTCGCCCGTCGTGGTAGAGATGAAACACAAACCCTCGGATTCATCATAGCTGCTGTACGTGCAGACTTTGAAGTGGTCGAGGAATTGCTTGGAAGGACCGAGCGGGACGTCGTCCAGAGATACCGTGACGCGCAGTCCCTTGGGGTCGAGTTCGGATATCTGAACCCGGTCAGATCCCTCGTACTTGGCTTTCATCACTCTGCTGATCATGAGAATGCGGCCATGGTGCTGCACAAGGTGCACGCTACTATGCATACCGGGCAGGAAGACGTGATATGATTCCCACAGGCCGGTGTTCATGTCGAAAGTGGAGATCCCCGTCCTGCACTGCGTGGTGCACACCAGCTTGCTGCCTTTCACCACCGCCTGGCTGGGGCATCTGTCGTAGTACGGGAAATTATGGCGGGATGGCACATCGTCGAATTCCATCCACGCCATAGACTGCGAGTTGTACAAGCGCGTAAATCTTCTGTCGTGATCAACGAGCACAACTTTGTAGCTTCTGTTGAAATTGTCCACAACCATAGCTACAAATTGCGGCAAAGTATACACCTTAGTCTCTTCCCAGCAGGGAAGCAGCCTCCAAGAGCGAGTAGCGGGATTGCAAACACCCACCACTACTTCCCGATTGGTAGAGGTTGTATTGCTTTTGTAGGCTACGAAGCACAGCAATCCCCCACCGATGGACGTGATGTAGAAGTCACGAAACGGGATGCAATCTAGCGCCATGTTGAACCAATTCTTAGAGATGGGGCAGTAAAGGGAGCTATTGCGGAGGTAGTACAGCTCTGGACCTTGCTGGAAAAAGGAGAAGGCCGAGAATGCAGGCTCATTTACCGTAAGAACGTATGAGGTGCACTGCACGGTACGCTGCCTTTGCAACGACAGGAAGGAGCTCGTGTGCAGCAGGAAATACCACTTCTTGCAGACTGCTCGCATTGGGAGGAGATAAGGCAAGGGTAGGTGCGACAGAATGATCTCCACAAGGGGCTCCGGTAGAGCGCCCCATAGCTCCGGATCCATCCATACTTGCTTCTGAAGTGTATCACTGGTCAGAGAAAGACTTGAAAGGTTGACATCCAATAATCCTGCAACAGTCCGGATGAGCAATTACATTCCGCATAACTTCTAACACAATAAACATCAACAGTGGATTGACACCAAAGCGGTTGGATTCACGCAAAATTCAAACTTACCAGGCATTGTGACGTTCGTTTCTAAAACCACCACACCTCTTGCGAGTGTTCAGTGAATAGAGCCGAGCACCAGAGCAGTGGACGAGTTCGATCAATTCCCTGCCAGGACTAATTGGACCATCGAATTGAAAGCGAGGGGGAGAACAATCCGCTCAGCAGCATTCCCAGGCCGTATCACTCACGTCCTCCCGAAGACAAAACAATAGATTGCTCACAAGCAGTAAGCCATTCACGATTGAACTTGCACTCAGAGACTCAACCTCAGCAGCAAAATTACTCTCTCGGAATTCAAACCTCCTCGCGGCACGTCACACCTGCAATCTGTATCCCATGACAAATCTGAAGCAAACCTTCTTCTTCTTCTCCCTCTACTACTGCTTCTTCTTCTTCGTCTTCGCGACCTGGGCGAGCACAATGTACACACCTTATCCTGCCTTGAATTCAGCAACCGTCGACAACGCAGACAATCTATGCAACGAAACAAACTACACCCTCCCGTAACACACAATTCCTTCCACTCACAACTCCAACGTTGAACACAGTCCCTCAAGAACAAATTACAACATCAACCGCGACCAAGGGACTGAATCCTACAACCCAGGAACTACACGATCGACGTGCTACACGAGACACCTGGACCCAGACAAGCACGCAGCTCCAGTCCTGAACCAAACACTCAATGCAAGTCAGAGCTGAGGCTCAAGAGCTGAACAAGGACTGCAAGCGAAAGTTGAGGGAGCAAGAGATGGGGGGACTAGAGAGGGGGGACTTGGAGGAGAAATTGTGGAGACGGTGAGATAATATGGCGATTGAGTGAGGGGTGCTGGCTGTAGAGACGCATGCTTTATAAAGCAAAATGGCGACGGGGAAATGCGTCGTCGTCGTCGTCGTCGACCTCCTCCTCCTCTTCCTCCTCTTCCTCTTCCTCCTCTTCCCCTGCTCTGCCTGCCTTCCTTGCTTGCTTCCTTCCATCCAGTGCTTGCCATTGACCACTCTACTCTACTGCCGCATCGTCTAGAGCCTAGACCGGGAGCTACGACTTCGATCCTCGCCTCCGGATTCACGAGGAACGCTTCGCCGTCCGCGACGCCGGACGCCCCCACCCACTTTTTGCCTTTTTTATATTTTTGCTTTTTCGCTTCCCCAGCGACGTTTCTTTTTGGCTTCTTCCACTCCAGGATGAGTGTCAGAGGCGGAGCCATCCACCTTTTCCTTTCCCACCCCCACAGTTACTTTTCCCATGGTCCTGCGTGGATCCATTCGCTTTATTCGAGTTGATAGCCAATGAGATTCGAAAAATAAAAACAACCTCATTCAAATCATTGAATCCGCCTCCATCTATTGCAGGATGTCCTTGCTACTCCCCTTTTTCTAGTTTATATTATTTATTGTAGTTTCTCTTCTTTTCTTTTTTTCTCCTCTTCCCATTGATTGAAACTGGAAACTGAAGGTAACTGCTCTGTTAAAGTTGTTATAGAATTGGGTGTGACATGACATCCCCTGGCCTTGTACTGGAGCTGGTGTCCCTTGGATGAATGTCCCTAGGAACGTCTACCTCCCCAATTAGCACATGTGTTGCAAGCCCATGCTGCAAAGCTTGGGTGGTGTCATGATTTGATGGAATTGGACCTTAGTTTGGCAACAATGATTTTTAATGAAAAAAGAAAGAAATAAAAGTGCTACTTTGGGATTTACATGACAGTGGAATTGGATTTAGGAAAGTTTAAATTGAAATCCCTTTTTTTAAGCAATATTAAGATAAATAATTTTTTTGGTTAAATCCAAATTCTAAAAAATTGACTCCTTCAAAAACTAAATATGTTTTGTTAGTATACACATTTTCTTGAAATTATAGTATCAAACATAAAAAAAAATTAAAAAAAAACAAAAAAACTTAAAAATTCAATAATATCATTACTCATAAGTCATCACTTGGAGTTAAAAGATGTCCCTACATGGTTCTAAATCCTAAGCAGTGTATAACTACATATGGTCATACTACAATTGGACCATATTCTATTCCCAAGGAATTAAAAAAATTGTACAAATTAGAATCATATCCTTCCAAGTTTTCTACAGATAATTATCAATAATGTACATATTTTTAATATAAGGGCAATAGATGTCCTATCAAAGTGGTATATATCTTATTTAGTCAAGTTAAAAAGTCGAACTTAGATTTTCAGAATCTAATGGTTAGATATTGGATGCTAAAATATAAATACAAATCAATCAATCAAGATTCTAAGGCATATAAATTTATTGTTTCTTTAGTAATATTTAATGACTTTTGAATTTCTGAATTTTTATTTTTTCTTCTATTGTTGTCGTATATATATATATATATATATATATAGAATCTAGTTGTAGTCATAGAATAGTTTATTATTTTTATTATAGCCCTGTTTTTAAACTCTTAGAATTGAAGAGGTGTGGCTTAAGTGTGACCACATTGAAAGAAAAAAGAAATAAATGCATCATATCCATGGCTAGCATAGAAACTTCTAACTACATAAGTAAAAATATTTTAAAATATATAAACGTAATATTAATTATTTTTATTCTTTTTCTTATTATTATTTAAATATTTTAATCTTTTTTAATGGAACTTATATTTTATATACTAATACTAAAACTAGAGTTCAAAATATATTATTCTTTCTCCTTTCATAACTTTTAATCTATTTGTTAAATCACATTGTAAATATTTTTTTTCTATCAAATTATTTATATATATATATATATATATATATATATAATAATTTATATTTTTTTATTTATTTTATTTTAAAAAAAAGATAGAAAAACTAAAGATTTTAGAAGTTCTTAAGTTAAAAATTTCTACATTATTTGAAGATTGTCATGAGACTTGTTGAAAGGAAAATTCAATGTGGGGTGTGGAAGTTGTAAAGACATAACAAATATATAATACATTAAATATTATTTAAGTAATAAATTAAAAAATAAAAAATATGAATTATTCAAATTTTGTATTAATAATGAGCACTTATGTATTTTTTTGTTCCAACCATCAAAATAAACAATATATTAAAAATCATACAAAAAAATCTGTTTATCTATCTTTAATATATATATATATATATATATATATATATTAGAAATTTTTCTTACACATTATTAAAGAATAAGAAAAATTTATTCTTTGGTACTATATTGGCTACATAAATTTTACCTAAAGAATTTGCACAAGAAAAATTATTCCAATTCTTTGTTGGATGTAGTGATCAATATTGGCCATATAGGTACAACAAATATGCCAAAGTCAATGCCCACTTGCTGTTTGTTGCAACTAATAACAAATTAAAGTTTGATCCAAAATGACAAGTTTTGGCACGTAGGTGGATGGATAGCACGTACAGATTTCAACTATAGGCAAATGTGTAGGAAAAAAAACAATAGTAATTGCACCTACTTACCACATTTTTTTCTACCTCTATTTTTTGTCTTTACGATTATTTGTAGCAAAAAGATATTGTGGATAAAATAAGGGTCTTCTTAGCTCTTTACTTATGTGCCAATTATTATGCATCTTTGAGATGTAGATTAATGACAATACTAACTAAGATATCTTAGTTGATTTCTTTTAGTTTTATTTTAGATTAAGCCACCTATTTAAGTGACAAATAGCCTATGTTTGATATCAGTAACTATAATAATAACCAAAATAAATCATTCCTATTGTGTGTATGTCTTTACTTGATTATTAGCCATATAAATTTTAGCTAGAATTTATTGGCCAATTAGATGCTATTTACTTGTCCTAAATAGATTGTAGAAAAATGATAATATACTCAATTACATACATAATGATGTCTTATGAAGACAAGCCCAACTTGTGAACAATATCTTCAAAAACAATTGTGAAATGAAGATTGTTACAATTAAATTGTACTGTTGTATAATAGGAAGCATGAGTCAAAATTTTATCATATGCATGTGTAAATAATTTTCTTCATAAAAATAATTAATATTTTTTCAATTTTTTGACTTAAAATTTTAAAATACTGATGATTTCTCTTGCAATACTTATTGAAAAATTCAGTATCTTCACATTCTGAGAAGTGGATTGGATTTTCATTTATTTATTTATAATATTAAAAGCTATGGGGTGTTGTTTTTCTTTAAAATGTAAAATAAATTTTATATTTACTACTAATAATAATCTTTTTGACTGTTTGTACTCATTAATGGCTTGAATTGTTTCTAACTACATTTCTTTAATCTTTCAACGGGAGATTTTGTGTGATATTTTATGAATTACATAAAAATTCACAGAAAAATTAGAAAATAAAAGTGAATATGACATTTAAAACCTTCATTGCTTATCAAAAAATTTGGTTGTTTTTTTTAATAAAGTTGTTATGTGTAAATTGAAACTTTTGTCTCCAATTTGTGCTTTGAACAATAGCATGTATAATTTTAAAATGCAACAAAGTTATATATCTGGAAATTATGTATATAAATTTATATTTTGCATGCTATGAGTTAAGTTCAAGCAATAGGTGTTGATTGTGTACATATGTTTTTTTCACACTAGACAAACATACTTGATAAAAAAATCACTTGAAAGTGAGATGGAGTGTACACTTTGTATACTCTATCAGAAAAATAAACAATGTTTGTCCTTACAACAAGAAATAGGGAGGTTTAAAAAAAGCAAGTGAGACTTGTGGAACAAACAATCCAAATGTCAAGAGTTTCCCAATTTGGAGGCAGCTAGGGTGTGTTTCAATCAATAGAAATTGAATCCATTTGTTGCTTTGACCAAGTGACTTCTCCCTTGATAAAAAATGTAATGGAAAGAAATAATTTTATTTGATAAACAAACAAATCTAAAACAGTACATGCAAAAATGTACCATTTTCCACATAGCTTTGATTTGTAGAATTTTTTAATTGACAAATGAATCACCACGAATCTCGACCAATCAGTTACTGACACGTGGCACTCCACCATGCTTGCCATCAAATCTGATCTCAAGACGTACAAAAGCATGAATTACATTGTAACCGAGTCATTATAAACAGCCAATAAAAAGTCTTGAATATGTAGTTTTATTTTATTACTTTGAAACACGATTTTCAGAATTGCCACAGATAATTTAATTTCTGAAATTGGATATTCACATTTATTTTGTTTATGTATTTCTTTAAGTAGGCATGGATGGTAGGGTCTTATGTAGGCTCTTATTTGAGCAGGGCAGTGGGTCCAGTGGTGGACTCGGTCAAGCATGGAGGGGGAAAGAAAAAGACAGATGGAAAAAGGAAGAAGCCGTAAAATTTAAAATGGAAAAGAATAGAAAGAAAATGCGACAGAAAGAGAGGGAGGCAAGGCGTCGAAAATCTCGAGTATTTTTATCTCCTTTACATCCAAACGAGAGAATTAGACCACAGTAATTCATCCATGTAGCCTCTTTGGTGCCGCACGATCTGTTAATGATGATGATGACGGTGATGATGATGATGGTGATGGTGATACGTCAGGCAGCTCCGCAGAATGTCCCCATACCCCAGACCACCACCGGCTGATCGCACGGCCATTGTACCCCGGCACCACATCTGCCCGCCGCGTGGATTGCGCGCTGTTGCTGTCCGATCGGAACTTCCCTTTGGACGGTGGCGATGGAAACGCGTTGCCTTGCTACTCGGGTAATCCGATAATACTTGTCGTGGGGCTTCTCCGCCGTTGGATCGGATCGTCTCCATCTTCTTTCTTTGTTGGTTGAGAAGTCTTTGTATTGCCATTTGGGGATCTGACAAAGGATGTGATTTGGACGTGGAAAAGGCTCCCTTCAATTCATTTGATTGCCAATCCAAATATGGAGATCGAAGTGAGTTATGTATGTGTGTATATAGGTATGTATGTTAAAGAAAGGTCTATCATTCGATTAAAACGTGTTTAAAGCAAACACATTAAGAAAGTCAAAACGCAATATTAAGTAATATTTTATGTTAATCCGTTTTTAAAGGATCAATCTTAATGGGTATATAAACTAAAGTTCTTGTTTTTTAATTTTTTACTTTTGTATATGTTGTGTTTGTTTGTTTGTTTGTTTGTTGGTTGTTTTAGACATTTCATATAAATTCCATTTAAATTGCAGTAAAGACTCTTTTATTTTGGAGGTACCTCTAGTAAATTTCAGATAACACTCTCCCACTTTGAAAAAATCTCAGATAAATTCTACTCATCGCACGTGCACTTGATTTAGCACTCTTCTATTTCGGAATCATCTCATGTATTCTCCAACCAATGATACTCTTGTTCACAAATGCAATGTCGACCACAGAGACGACCTGTTTTTGTACTTTGTTGATCTCTTCGTTGTTGGTTTCTACAGAAAAACTCAGTGTTCCGTAGTATTCACATTAAGATACACAAAGAGGGAGGCAAATGAAAGGAGAGTGGTGGCCAGGTCAGCAAGGGGAGAAGACACACATGGTCATGAAAAAGGGGGAGGAAATCCCGCACCAGTCCATTGGCCTGAATATCGACCTAGTCTGTGGTACTTGGAGCTTGACACAGCCCCATTAAGCATCCCCGGGCTTGAATTCCATCCTTTCTTACAACAACGCTTTAATCAACTGGGTTGTTGTACTCATGTTTCAAATCTATGCTGAATGATGCCAGATTTTTATGCTTGGTGGGCGTTTGGCCACCACGTTGTTGAAATCCCTCGTACCTCGCCTCTGGACAATAAAGGGTTGGAAGGCTTGGGGCTCGTGAGCCTTGGTGACCTGATGCTGTAGCAAACGAGCAATTCGTTGCAAGCGGATGGACAAGATGAACATTGATCCTGCTGTCAATCGTTGCGTGGAAGTGGTGCAAGTTAGCTCCAGTACTTTGATGAAGCTGGACTGGACTGGACTGTGGCTGCCAATTTGCTGGCTTTTTGTGATCAATGCGCGCGGCGTTTGTGGAGTTCCAGTGGGACATAAACAAAGGGCACAGGTGACTGGCAACGGCATGAGTGCCCCGTCGGAACCAACTTGAAGAAGTCCAAGTACTGTTAAGAATTAAACCAGTTTCGTTTAGTCTAGAAGCATTGCTGAATATCCATTCGCTAGAGAGTAACTAAGGTTGACATGAACTCGATTGTTTCTAATGATCGTCCTGTCGCGGCATCTGGTCTTTGAGTGTGGTAGTAAACACGAACTTGGCAGCTTCAGCCTTCTGGGGATACAGGACTTTGTTAGATACCGATGTTCTGACGCTTTTGCTCAGCACAACCGAGCGTGTCATACTTCGAGTGCGTCACTGGTGGCTACTTTTCAGTCGACCGCCCCTCGACACGAATCTCGTCGGTAAAGGGAGAGCGCAACGGACAGGGAAGGTGCTTTCAGCGGTCCTAGTGAATGTGAACGGGGGTTACTAGACGAGCAACGGCAATACATCTGACACAGGGACTGAATCAGCATGGCGGTTTGTCGAGCAGCTGGCATGTTCGCAGCCACTGCTGCTCAATCGCATCATAGATCGATTCCTTACAACTGGTCTGGACTGGCCAGTCCATTCTCTTTGCGGGCACTGCGGATATTAATTACGTCGATCTGCAGTCTATTATCAGCCATTAAATATGCATTGGTCTTTGGCCGACCAATCAGAGGCTGATCCACCTAAATCTCTCACAGTCTGAAAGTTGATTCCTATTGTGGGTACGAGATGATCTTGCCAGCACTGGATTACCTGTCACTCATCACCCAGGCAGCACTTCTGAATAGTTGAGCTGCATCATTCGTGGGTGGACTGGGAGTGACCGAGGAGCTCGCCGCACGAAGCCTTCGATTCATCACATAACTACCAAGACCATCAAGCGATCAAGCTCCAACCTCAGGCTCCCGGGACATAGCAGGTACGCCGTTGATACATGTTCCGCACCGTTCTTAAACTCCGTCCAGCTTTTATAATACTTATCATCAAGCCTCAAAAAGATTGGGAAAAGCATTGCCGTTGTCGAACTTTTCATTGAAGATTCCTATGACGACCGCAGAATATGTTTTTACCTTTCAGTTTTGTCCATCATCAACTCTCAGTACATGATGCTGAATTCGATTCGTCTCAAAGTTGTGCGGAGCACAGCTCTAGGTTCCAGTCTTCAAACACGTGGTTCGAGTCAATGAGTATCGGCATAATTTCAACACAAACGAGAATACATCTCGGCGTGAAAAGGTTTTATTTTATTTTATTTCTGTGTTGTAGTTCGCCACTACCGAATCTGTGACCGTCAAGGGGCTCTAAGGAGCTTTCGGCGCCCCTGAGACTCGTTTGTGTATCAGCCTCCACCTGCTCGGACGCAGTTGCAAGTCCATGTGTCAATGCACCAAGCCTTCTTCTGTGATGTCTCTCAGTCCGATTCTCTATTTCTCTCATGCTTGTCAACGTTATGAAATGCAGAGATGCCCTGACGATCACTTTTTTCTGAGAAAACAAAAAACAACTCTGAATTACTGCATTAAATAGAGAAAATTTGATTCACTTTGATGCCGAGTAGCCAGATTTTGCACCAGAAATCATATCTCTGCTGAGAAATTCACGAGGTGCACTGATCATAGCATTCAAGACGCACGCAGTGCTGCCACAACTAAAATTGAGAACACGAGAGGGAATCAAGCTAATTGCCACAACTGCACAATTATGCAGCCCTAGGGTAGTGTTACCTACAGTTAGGTCTACGTTTCACGTCGAATGGAGGTTGTATGAAGGGCAGTATGAACGCTAACCACCTATTCTCAGCGTTACAAAGTCAACAATGAGCAACACGAACCACTCTTGTTACTCATATAAGGAAGGATGACAGTTTATTTGATTCGGTTTTTTATGATGTCAAGTGCACTTAATAACATAGACAGTTGTTGCAGAGTGTCCACAGTTTGTGCCACTGTGTAGGACACAGGACTAGCAGCTTCAGGCTGATGCTTCGAATATTCTACTGACTTTGACAGACCTCGGCGAGCCTTGCCTACCTCGGAGCAGCTCCCAGACCTGCCAGTGCCTTGGGCGCAAAATCTTGTCTCTAAGGATGCTGATTCACACACGCTTTGGACATCGACCATGTCTTTAATGACATTACACCAGGGGTGCACCTTTTGCAGAGCATCAAGCCCAGCAGCATCGTCACACTGATGAGGTAAACTATATATATATATATATATATATATTTGTGAAAAAATTATTTTAAAAATGAGGCTATAGTTAAGGTCTAATCTATTGGAAAGACACATGTCATTAACAACTAAAATAATATTGCAGCATCATCATTAACAACTAAAAAAATATTGCAATATCATCATTAATAGAAGAAATCAAATTATTAGAAATTTTCTTCATAAGTATAAGAAGAAGTCATTTTAGCTATTGTAATAAAAAAAAATCTTTAAAATTGACAACATTTGGTATTTTTTAGTTTAAAAAAAAAAAAAAAAAAAAAAAAAAACTTTAGTAGATATTAAAAGTAGCATCAATTTTTTTAAAAATATAAGATTAATAAAAAATTTAATTCTTCTTTGCTTAAAGAATTATTATGATTATTATTATTATTATTAATTTTTTACTTTAAAAGTAAGAGATCCAAATGATATTCCAAACATCCAAATTGTAATATTTATAATCTTGTTGCCAAATACTTACAACATCTTACTTACTAAAAAAATCAATTGTCAATAAATACTTTTTCATCATTTAGAAGCTCTTGTCAACAATGCCACCAATTAACTTTATGCTTTGTTACAACATTATTGGAGGATATTGGATTGTAATCTAAGACAAGAATAGATATATTGAGTTATTTTATTCTTGGAATTATGTCATATAGGACTTCTATTGGACATATAAGTGGTAGAAAGAAAGAAAAAAGAAAAAAGACAAAAACCTTTATAATGCAATTACCACCAAATAGTTAGCGATTCTAATTTTTTACCTGATCAAACAACAAGCAATTAAAGACACAAAAGAAGGATGATATTTTATGGGATATTGCACACAAAGATCTTGATATTCCTTCATCTTCTATTAATAAAAGATCTTTTAAGATAATTACATAAAAATTTATTATATTCAAAAAATTATATTCTACATCTTATCATAATAATGTAATAATATTTTTTTAACTTTGCAATTAGATTAATATTTTTTAATTATTTTTTATTATTCTTTTTTTTAAAGAATAAAAATTAAATTATTTTTTATTATAAGATTTTAAGTTTTAATAATAGAATATATAGCTTAATTTGACACAATATAAAAAAAATTATAAAGTCCAAATAAAATAAAGATTAAAAATTTTATTTTTTTAAAATTTTTTATTCTATAGATGGTAATATATCTATTATTAATTAATATAGCATTTTTTTATTAATTTTATTTATAAAATCTATAAGTTCTTAAGCTGCTAATTATATATATATATATATATATATATATATATAATATTTTTCTACTATAGACAACTTCTTAGATTATCTATTATTATATTACTACTAGAAGTTTAAGGCAATAACATGTTTGTGATATCTTTAGGTATTCTAAGCTGCTCATACTCTCTATTTATGAATTTAAGAAGTTCATAACCAATGCCAATAGATTTTAATTATCTTTAAAAAAATTATTTTAATATAAATAGATTATTATAAAAATTGATTTTCAACAAAGAATTCTTAGTAAACACAAATAATTAATTTGCATTAATTACATTATTATCTTTTGTACACACCCCTTATTGCTCCTACTAATTGAATAATTTAACAATTTTTTTTAAAATTGTAGTAATATCTACAATTTGCTACATGTGACTTTAGAAGAAGTTTATTAAATGTTATTATAAAAAAATAAAAAAATAAAAAAATAAAAAATAATAAAGCTTTTATATGCAAATTTATAGAAGATCAATTTAAAGACTAAAATCTATTTATATATAGAAAATAGAACATGATAAATGTGTATGTATATTTGTATATTGTTGTAGAGTTTTTAGAAGATGAAAAAAATATGGTGTATCTCCATGTCTGAGATATGAACCCCACGGGCAATGTAGTGTGTATATATATATATATATATATATATATCACTTCAACAGTTTATACATTCTAAAACATCCTAAATAGATTTTTATAACCATACTAGACTTGATAAAAGTGACCAATTACTTAGCACCCATGCATGGGCAACAGAAAACCATCCAAAAAGTTCAGAAGGAAAAAGAAAAGGAGATATACATGGAATTAAGCGGTAACATTATGAGTTGGGTGGTACGAGGTGGGTCTGAAGTACACCAAACAAACCAATCTAAAAGCTACATTGGTGAAAAGTTAACACCAGATTTTGCAAAACGCAACACACTCCACATGCAGCAACAACGCATACAGGCAAATCAAAAGGGGAGAAAACACTAAAAATAACCACACTTGGTTTGCCAATGTATGAAGGTTATATACCACAGAATATGCTGTGCATCTAATCTTGCCGAGAGCACTGTGGAAACCATGCTGTCGAGGCAGCAACAGAATGGGCAACGCACTGTTGTTGTAGCTCAGAATTTCACGCTTTCGACACAAGCTGGAGAGCAAGGGGAGCAACGGAGCAAGATAAGAGGAATCGTCAACGCAGACAGAAGCGGATAAGAAAAAACGGCAAACAATAAAAACTGCGTGAGGACGCCGGAGTATGTGAGGGTCAAAGACATGGGGACAAGCTGGTCCAGTGTTCTCTGCTCACAAGATTCACACATTTTTCCTCCTTCTCGTGTGCAGGATCCTTAAAGATCTGCTTTCCAGGATGCCTTTTGAGGTTGGACGCTGCAATTTCCTTGTCACTTGTGTGTGAGCGCGGAGTTCAGCGGAACACAACTCTGCAAAGTGGCTTTTCAAAGGGGAGCTTCGCAGCTTTGGCGTTGGCTCCGGCCTCGACAAAGGGTGGGCATCGCCTCCCTCCCCTCTGCTTCCGGAGCCTCGAAACCAAGCGTACAGATATCTTGTCGCCTGTGGAGTCCCTGGTAGCCTTTGCGCCGGATGCGCTTTTTAACTTGCAGGATAGGGAGCAGCCGACTGTAGTATCAGAACCAATCCCTCAGATGGCGGAGCTCTAGGCCATTCGCCACCCCCCTCCGACAAGCTCGAAAGTATCTTGCAGTCTGTTGGGTACCAGGGCATAAGATGGCGGACACGCTGTTGACCACGGCAGCGATTGCTTTTCTTATTCTAACTTAATTTAGTGTATTGTTTTGTGTATTTTTCTTTTTCTGTTGCCCTCCTCCTCGGCGTCAATGGTGGGGTGGGGCTCGTCGGGGGGACCACTCTCGGGAACTCGACCCGCTGACGAAAAGCTCGACGGGACCCTTGCAGGCGCGTCGTCGTCCACCCACACCGCACCAGGTGGATCGCCTCCACTGGCTAGCGCCGAGGGTCCGCCCACGTCTAGACTTATCTGGACCTGCGAAGCGCGACGACGGAGCGAACGACCGCACGTCCAGTCCTGCGACACCCACACTCCTCCTCCTCATCGTCGTCATCATCGTGAGCTTGTACCGGTAGCTTGGATTCTGAAGAATGTCTGTGTCCTATCCTACCCAGGCGACGACGATCATTGCATTATGATGCTATTAACTAGAGGCTACGGGTTAACTAACTTCCTCACTGCTAGCTCCACAGTCCATCCTCTGAACCGGATATTTAAAACACCGCCGGTGGGGATCTAGATGTCGCACTGCGTCGAAGGATCTTTCAACGCGGTGCTGTGTAGTCTGATGCTGTCCAGTTGCACCACTGTGTAGTTGAATGCTTGGTTGGATTTCGTGACTGTTCTTGGAGATGTGATCGAACTCAGGGGGTCTCTCCAGCGTGGAGCCCGGTGGACCAGGTTGCCTTGCGCCTCACTCTCCGGAGCAATAAATGTATATGAATAATCACATTATATTAATGTATATGATTCTTGGTTTTGTGATTAGTTTCCAAGGCACCATGAGAGCCGTCTTGTCTTGTTTGTTTGGTCGTTCGTTCGTTTGTTTTTTAGTTGTTTCCCCCTTTTTGTTCTTTCCTGTTTCTGTGGGACAGAAGGCTGAAGGGTAACATAACATAATATAACATAACATAACATAACAGTTGTGGGTAGTTTTTAGGTTTGAAGACTTGAAGGCCAAACTCCAAGAGAAACAGAGACACAGAGAGAGAGTCTACAGAACGCTTTCATTATATCATGGAAAAAGTGATCCGGTTTTATTGCACTTAATCCTTCATTGATCCTGCAGACCGACCAACCAACCAACCAACCAGGCTGAAAAGGAGAGCTAGAAAGTGGCTGTTAGTCTAGCCCACACTATATGCTGTAGAAAGATTGCACAAGTGAATGGGTGAATATATATGTACATATATGTATACACAAACTCACAAACAAGTGTTTGGGGCAGAGTTAACGGATTCCTAGTACTTCGCGCTTTTGGCAAAATTTAATTCATCCGTCTCATTAACTCACCGATTTGTGTGAAAAAGAGATTCAACTGTGGATTATTGAACTCCACCTTCCAAGGTCAGGTTCGTATCCCACGCTCCGTAATTTAAGTATGTTCTTTTTGGGATTCTTAACTTATGGTGTTGAGCTCAATTGGTAACAATGGAAAATATTATAATAAGGTAAAGGAATAATTAAGATTAAAGTGATGATTCCAACTTCTAATGTGAAGCTGGTGTGAATCAAACATTTTGTTCTTGCTTGGTGCTCTTTCCCTAGAATGTCACACCTAATGGATAGCTACCGTGACCTTTGTTTAATGAAAAAGAAATAATACGAAAAAAAAATCCTGTAGTATTAAATTTTTTGTTAATAATAGTAAAACAATAAAGGTTTGGTTGATTGATGCATCTATTCTCCTGCATGAGAGGACACAAACCCAAAATGGAGCTTTTTAGAAAAATGGGTTTTTTCACAAATTCTTGTGCAATAAAGCATCTTGGTCAAGATGATCTTTAAATAGAAAATGGTTTCTCTAACTCTCTTTTAATCAGAAAAAGAAATGCAAACTAAATCGCATTCTTCCAATCTTGTTTAGATTGTGAACAAAACATGTACCCTTTTGTTAAGCTTAAAGCAATCTATTTAAGTATTTAAATATTATATTTGTGATTTTTAAAAACAAAAAAAGAAGTACCCACTTGCAAGTCTCTTACATATATCTTTACAACTCATTGGGTCTCTCCTATTCATCCTAAGACTTCCAAGGAATATCATAGACATTTACTAGAGTACTTATCCCCCAATTAATGGCCCCCACCCACTTTCTTACACCCTTTTCTTACACCCTTGCCTACAAGAGTACATATTTTAGGGTTTGGTAGCAACAATTGGAATCCCCTACAATATGGTTTTAATTCCAATAGAACATTTACTATGTGTGTGTGAGGTTTCAAAATCATATATATATATATATATATATATATATAGTGTGAGTCTCTTTTTGAAAGAAAAAAAAAAGTGTATGATTTCAAATATAGATTGACATCTTTTTGAAGGTATTAGGTTTGTTTTTGAAAGGCATGAGGTCTTGATCTTCTTGAAAATATAAAATATTTCTTATTAATTAATCCTTTCATTTTATGGAGTTTATGATAACAAAGTTTTTAATTTTGTAGAACTTTTATATTTTTTTAAATGTGGAAAAAAGGAAAAGATGGCTGTAAATATATCTTGAATGGGTTTTGAAGTGATGTTCTCTAATGAATGTTTATAAAACAATACTTCAAAATTTGAATCCCTCATTTTTATGATTTTCAGCATATTGATTTTGTATGTCGCCTAGAGTCACTATTAAAGATGTATTAAAGTTTAATTTTCTAATACTTCATCGACATCTATATCAGAATTCTTATCCAATTTAGATGACAGAGAATTGAAGAAGAATTTGATTTCGATATTTTTAAATGTAGAATGTTTTAAGAAGCAAGTGCTACCCTATACTTGAACAATGTTGCCAAGTTTTAGACACTCCTTTATTAGAAGATAACCAAAGAAACCAACTTACCATGTATTGGCAACACATTGAATAAATAGCAAATCTAAATGTGAAACTTAGGCACACAAAAGATTAACAAAGATTGGGACTTTTGCAACTATCTCAACAAAGCGAGTATTTTTTTTAGTAAGATTATCAATCAAGTTTGAAAGGTCACACAGAGGATGCAGATTATATCATACAAAATTGGCTACATTTAGTTGATAATAATTACTAATCTTACATGGAGAGCCTAATTAGTGCAAATATAAGTGGAGACATTGGGCAAGTGAGAATTATTCAGTTGTGTCTATATACTAATGTTGATTTATGAGGTATAGATACTAAATTAATTTTGTTTTTTAAAAATGAAACATTGAGATAGAGTACAAGATTCATTTAAAATAATAACAATAATACTTACTTTTATAATTTTCACCATGTGACAATACCTACTAATTCAACATACTAGCTCAAAACAATTTCAAATGAAAGGTCCTTAAAAGAATTTTCTAATTGGGTGTTTTATGCAGTGCATTATATCTATATATATATATATATATATATATCAGTACTTATGGATCTAATTATGAGTGTGCATGTATATATATATATATACATATCATTCACAATAGCCATTTTTGAAATTGTCTACAAATTCTACATGATTTGGTATTTTTCAAAAATATTGTGACAATTGCATTTATGTTTTTTGAAAAGTGTATATAAGACTTTATGTAAAATCTATATATTGTATGTTAATAGGTCTTAAGTTGAATTTATATGTGAATTAATAAAATAATATGTGAATTTAATAAAAGAAGAAGATTTAAGGTGTCAGACACTGAAATAGTTGTTTCAAGTGCCATCATTTGCATACATTAATAAGATTATTTTTTATTACAATTATAATTATCTCTACTTAACCCATAACTGTAAATTTTATGCATGCATCGTATCACATTTTCTCACGTTTAATTTGTAATTAACCAATAACCATTCATATTTAGATGGTTGAAGTTGGATTCAACAAATCAATGATTTTACCCAAATATATTTAAAATCATATTGAACCATTAACAATGTAATTATTAGCATCAATTTAATTTATTCTTAGCTTAGCCTTGAGACTACTTCTTTTCAGAAAAAAGTTCAATAGGTATTTATAGTTTTTTCTCATCCACTTTTTATACTTAACTCAAGACTTGTGATTATTTATTTTCAATCTACTATGTTAAGCAGATTTAATTCTCACACCAACAATTTTTTTTCATAATCGTACAACATACCTAGAATAAACGTATTCATGCACATCTACCGATGTGTAGGGTATTTTTAAACTGATAATATATCTGAGCTAGGATGGATTGCACTTTCTTATGCTGTAAACTCATTTTTTTATTGATAAAAGTGTCTTCTGGGGTTGAGTTTTATTTATAATATTTTTTTAGTGAAAACTTTAACCAACCAACCTATCAATAAAATGGAAATTTTTGTTTTAGTTTGCCTTTGATGATTAATTTAAAAAAAAACACGTGTATATGGCACCTAGCACTATTTGAAAATTTGGAAGTAATAAATCTGAATGTATCTGAATCATTTATTGATACTTTTTTATTTTTTTTTATTTTTTTATTTTAAATTTCTTTAACTTATTTTACAAAATGAAAACCATCTGATCAAGAAAAACAGTGTAAGTTAAAAGTTAAATAGTTGTAAGAAATTGTCTATAAAAGTTTTATGTTTCGCAGCATTACTTTATACTTATATTTTATCTCCTTGTAAGTATTTAAAAAATTAAATTTGAATTAAATTTGATTTAAAAAAATACTCAATATACTTTTGAATTTTAGTTCTATATCCTTCATGCATACACATGAGTATATATATGTATGTACGTATATATATGTATCATATGCAATAGATACAAGAATACAAACATCACATAAACACATCTAAATTTAATTTTAAAAAACCAAAACACAGCACCAATACAAACTGAGCAATACATGCAATTGACAAAGAATTGAATAAGTTTAAAAAGTTATTTGTAAAAACCTTTTGGTCTATACTTGAGTGCAAGAAAATTTATTTATTTGTAGTTTTACAATAATTCTTACTATTCCAGTTGACAAGACCAGTTCCTTTACACGCTTTTCAGTACAATTAATTAGATATATTCATTTTAGCTTCTTGAGCTTTACATCTTAACTCACGCATTGTCCAAGAATTTGACTCATCATAATGGTATGTCTTTGTCTCCAATTTAGTAAGAGCAAATCATGACAAAATGATCCATCAAATTGTTACTACTTCAGAAGAGCAAAAGAACATCAAAGGATATGAACCAAAATAGATTCAATAATGTGTCTGGATCATAAAACCTAGTATGAAACTATTTAATTGAACTGTGTTCGCATCAAAGTCTAAAGCACCTGAAAAGGCAGGATTAGGACTTTCATTTCCCGTCAATAATTACACTAACCAACTACCAATTCCAAAATATCTTGCATATTCAATCATCTGTCGTGGTATTCAAGTGTTACGAATTGTTTGTCAAGGAGCAGGGTAAGTCGGCGATTTTTTGGAGAGATAGTAGACAGGGAATGAAACAATAATAAAACATAAAGACAAACCTGTTGCTTTAGGTTGTGCCATCAATGCTGAAATTACCAAGTACCTGTGAAACGTCAACCAATTGTGAACTTAAATTAAGCACAAAATCAAACCCACCACAAGCAACTAGTATTTCTATAATAAACAGCTTTGTATTATTCTCTCATAAAAAAAGTAGAAAAAATACTTCAAGGAATCAATTGATTCTTGGAGCCTGTCTAAACCAAAACAAAATGATGATGTCCGTTAGCTTGTTTCTTTTTTCATAAGGAAAAAATCAAAAATGATAAAATTCCAATACTCATTATGTTAACATGTTGGCGACTGGGTTCAACATATTTGTTTTTCACAATATGTATAATCTAAGTTAATGTATTCACACCACCAGT
The DNA here is from genome assembly GCA_036785485.1 of Physcomitrellopsis africana. Taxonomy (NCBI): domain Eukaryota; kingdom Viridiplantae; phylum Streptophyta; class Bryopsida; order Funariales; family Funariaceae; genus Physcomitrellopsis; species Physcomitrellopsis africana. The sequence continues at coordinate 93,563 of JAWRVF010000468.1, read as the reverse complement.
TAATATCGCACGACACATGCATGAAATAGCAACAGCAACTGTAAATGATTGTTCCCTCTTGTTAGCTAGCCCAACTTGCACATGCTGTTTACTGGGAGTAAATGTTTACAGAGAGATGAAGAAGAATCACTTACAAGGAGAAACATACGACTACGAGTGGTGCGTATGGATAGAAGGCCACACGGTAAGGACGGTGTAGCCTAGGAAGATCTCGACGTAACTTAATGTGAGCTGCTCCTGTGAGACCATAGAATATGTAGGAAGACACGCCAAAGAAGCTCACCAACTTCATATGTTGAGGAACAGATATTGTGTGTCAGAACAGTGAAATAATAGCCTCTTTAGCCCTGGATTTTAACATTTCAAAAGATTGCACACTAACCAACTTCAACAGTAGCATTGGTAGTTTCATCGGGTTTTATATTCGATACTTCTACTAATACTAGAACACAAATAGGGCTCTATGTCAAAAACATCATATTTAATTGCATCATCTTAATTCCCTTAGCAAGTCACTGCACATCATTCATTGAAAAGGATTAAGCAATTATTCCCCTACTCAAATATTTTAGTAAGCTTGCTTTCAATGTCAAAGCAAATGACACACTAGAACAAGTCTAAAGATCACTGATTTGCCTCAATCGTCACATGCAAGCTTCAATTCCTACTTGTGAGGTTAGAAACATGAGCAACTGTTTCTAAGCTATTGCAAAAGATAAATACTGTTCTGAGCTTCCAGCAGTATCTCTTGTTCGGGAGATAGTTTGATATGAATACCTCAACAAAATCGCTGGATTGCAGCATTAAGAGAATGCACAGTAAACCCTGCACAGGGCAGATGATAGACATCAGTCAGCTAGCGAACAAGCAATTCTTGTCACCATGAAAGCTAAAATTTGGCTGAATTTAGTAACAGCTTATTCTGTGGAGTAAAGAGTTATGTACCTGAACAAGATGTGCAACATATGGAGCGCGGCTCTGAGTGCCAACTGCTCCAATACTCTTGAAAATTTGGCCATGCTTAGCTGCAGCATACTGCACATAAAAACGATGTAAAAAGCTCTAGCTGTCAGCTCCCGTCTCACAGTCTTTGACAGCAGCCAGTACCACTGTGATACACGTCAATGTTGGTCACCGCAATAAAGATGATCGCAAACAAAATATTAGAACAGTTGAATGCTAATATTAATGACAACACACCCTATTTCACTGTAAAACTGATTTTAGGAGAAAAGACACTCGGTTATAGCTCATTAGGACTCAACATACAACCATATTTCTCCTAGAGCTCTCATCTCATTCCTAGTTCAGTTTTGCATCTAAACTATGACGCACAGATTTGTGAAACAATCACCCTGAGCTAGTGAAGTGTCTACAACGACAGTTTATAGTCGAAGTGTGCCATCGAAATAAAATGGTGTTCAGGATCTAATCAGATAAGAGGATTCATTACCAAATAACGAGCACCACAAATGATGATGCCATTTGCAGACCCCAAAAGGGATATGGCAACAAGTATGGACATAAAGGATCCTGCCCAAGGTCCCAGAGCTGCGTCGGCGGCATCAATGGCAACAACTGCTGATGTCTTTACCACTTTCACCACACCCATCCATTTGTGAGTCACGGACAAATCTTTCAACGGAAGCAACTTTTTCTTAACACGAGGTTTCCTGGTCAACATGGATCATATGCCGAAACTAAAATGTTTTAAATTTGGAATGCAAGAGCATCATCATCCACATCGAAATCAAGCAAGCTGCAATGCAACGTCAACTTACCTGCGGCAGGGAGGATGCAGAGGTAGATCGCGTTCAGTAGCAGCTGCCACATTGAGACAATGATGTGGATAGCACTAGTTATTTTCACTATCACTGTACCCAAGGTTGTAAATAGAGACAAGGTGAGACTCAATGACTAAGCGAATAGTGGAAGCTCGCTGCATAAGGGTGTAGCTCAATTATCATGAAGAGAGAATTGTGATGCGGTAACACCTACGTAAATGATCATCACAATAATCATGCCGCCCACTGTACCGCGTGGAATGTCGCGCTCAGGATCTTTCATCTCTTCCGTCAGAAATACCAGGTCACCCCTACATCACAGCAGTTGATTCATAAGATTGAATCAAGTGTAACATCACATGAGAAATGTCCATGTTTCTACTCGCCGATATCTTTCGTAGCACATTCTGATGAAACCTTTGAACTTTCGTTGATTCTCTAGACTGCACGAAAGCGGTGCATTCACCATGTTGACGCTTCCATCGTTATCTGGGATTCTCACTTTTGCATTGCCCACTTGCACTTGATGATGTCCATGCGAAAAAAAACATGAAAAGGAAGATAACGTGAACAGATGAAGAAAACAAATTTTCTCAGTCAGTAAGAGTCGAATTACTCCCGACTTGCCACAGTCAAGGTTTAAAATCATAACGAGAAAAGGCGAAAAAATTGAGGCATACCAGCCTGTGAATGCCCACAGAGCAGCAACACAGCTTACGCCGAAACCTGAGAAATTACTGCCTTCGAATGGCTTATGAAAATTCTCCTCCAGAACGAGGGGATTATCCCATACAAAGACCACTGCCGCGACTATTAAGACTGAAATGAGTAAGAGCTTAAGTACACTTATGATATTTTGAAGCTTCGCACCAACATGTATACCTGTATAGAACCCCACAAGCAAACATGGTTACTTCAAGGAGACCCTGTACAGACTGCGAGTCGTACAAGCGGGTATTTAAGACTTGATCAATAGAGATGGCTAGAACTAAACAGCGCAATCACTAAGGAAGGTGGTTCTGGCTAAAAACGATTGGCTGCCAAAACCTGTGGATGTACCAAGAGCTCCCGAAAGGGACGAAAATAAAAGTAAAGTAAACGGCCTCACCAAAACAGTTCCAAACGGTGAGGATTACTACACACCCAATTGCCACAGCTTTTACTGTAAGGTCGGAGCTCGTATCCCCCTCAAAAATGTGGAGCCCTATAAACTGTACCGTCACAATTAGTATTACGTACAACAAGGACGCAAGGAACATCTCTATGATTCAACCATCAGAACAGAGTTAGAACTTTGCCACTCACGCCGGCAACGAGGTAACGAGAAAATGTGATCGTTAGGATAGCCAAGCTTCCATTCGTAAGGACGAAGAACATTGTCCAGACAAACGCAAACCCCCATGCATCACCAAACGCGATCTGCGTACAAAGCCATGACATTGTTCAACCCGTGCATTCATAATTGCAGTAGATGAAAAAACCTCTCCATTCCTAGCGGTGGAGTGTAAGTTATGACACAAGAGGAATTTGAATTCCAAGAACAAAATTCGGTTCAATGATCAGAACACTGAGCATCAGGCAGAAGAGGAAATCAGGGCAACGGAAAGAGAACCCTAAAATATTCTGCATTGCCTCCAGCTTGGGGGATGGCAGCACCAAGCTCAGCATACACGAGAGCCGAGCAGAGAGCCATGAATGCTGCAGCAACCCATGCCATGAGTCCTAAGCCCACACTGCCCGCATCCTGGAGCACCACGCCAGGCGACGTAAAGATGCCACTTCCGACGATGATTCCCACCAGCACACTGCATCACATGCTCAGCGACACCCCTTCTCAGTCCTCTCTCTCCCCCCCTAACCTCAGAAACCCATACACTCCTCACATTCTGTCCCAATTCTCCACAAAATCTCGGAATGAAAATTTGAAAACGTGCACCAGAACGTCCCGCAATCACGACAACCACCTGATTCCATCAATCAAACTCAAGCTCCGACGAAGACCAAGTTCCGGATTCGAGCTTGCAAGCTCCTCAAGGTCCCCTCCCCCACCGGACGCCCTCTTCGGAATCAAGGCTTCAATCTCCGGGGACTGGTTTGCCATATCTACGAGACAAAGCTGCAAACAAAGTTGTTGGTTTAATATACAACAGGCTAGCAACAAAATTCGACCCAAAGAAAGAAAAGAAAACACAATACCACACAAATTCACGAGAAAACAAATCTACAGAACCCAAAAACTACCAACTCAAATTCTACAAAGCGTGCACTAGCAGGATGAAAGGCTTCATACCGCTAGCCACACCAGCGAGTAATTGAACCGGAAGACGACCCACCGAGCACAGCTATGCAAACCTTGTACCAAACACTCCAACCATGCCTTGCCTTCACAAGATCCCAAAGCAACGCCATAGCCATATCCCACGGCCGAATTCTTCCATTCTTTCATCGAAGAACTCCTCCGATGTGCAGAATGGGTTCAGATCGGTGCTCTTGTCGATGCAGCCATCGGCTTCCTCGGATCGTGAGGAATTGCGATCGCAAATTCTCAGTCGACGCCGGCGATCGTGCTCTTCGTGAGATTCGTTTCGTGGAGTTTTCTAGTGGCGAGATTGATGGATCGCTGTGAAGATCGGCGTCGTCGACATTCTTCGTGGATTGCATCCCATGCTTTCATTCACTCACAGTTGCTGTGTAGTTATCAATTTTAGTTGATTTGTTCATCTTAAAAGTTTTTTTTCTTTTTAAATTTAAAAAATTTATATATTTTTTTATTTTTTACTTCTTAATTTTTGAATTTTTTTTTGAATTTTAGTTAAAGTGTTTGGATATATTTTATACAAATTGTTGGTGACATGTTTATATTATTTAGAACACCTTGGTTTATACTCTATTTGATAAATTAGAACTATAATTTTGGCTAATGAGATGGTTTGGTTATGTCATTTGTTTATGAACTCCTATTAGTCTTTATAAGTTAATTATATAAGTAAATCAGCAACTTGAGAGAAGTTCTTTATAAGTATTTTATAAATAGTTTATAAATTCTAAAAAGTATTGAATATAATGAAATATTTTTGTACCTTCTCAGAATCTATTTGCAAACCATTATTTGAGATGATATATTTCAAAAATTCTACTTGAGTTGTATGAAATATACATTTTTTTTTATCTTTGTATATAGTCTCGCATCTCTAAGTTTTTGTACTACAAAGCAAGTATATTGTTTATACTCTTCTATATTCTTGAAATAGATAAGAATGTCATCCAAATAACATACAACAAAATTATCTAAAAATTTATAAAATACTTCATTTATCAAATGTTGGAAGGTAGTTGGAGCATTTGTAAGTTTAAAAGGTATGACATTATATTCAAAATGGCCATTACTAGTTCAAAATATAATTTTCTATACATCCCTATCTTTAACATGTACCAAATTATATGCTTCTTATAGATCTATTTTAGTATAGATCTTAGCTTTACTTAATTGATTAAAGAGCCTAGATATTAGAAGCAAAGCATAATGATTCTTAATGGTCAATTTATTGAGTCTACAATAGTCAATATATTGAGTCTACATACAAAAAGATCCATCTTTTTCCTTCATAAAGAAGATTGATATACCTACATGAGATTTTAAATGTAAAATAAAGTTTTTTGCAAGATTATTAGTAATATAATCCTTTAAAGCAACAAGTTGTAAATTGGTCCAAAAGTTGGTTGATTTTCTTCTTGAAGATCAATCGCATAATCATAAGATTGGTGTTTTGCCACTGTATCAATATTCTTCTTCTCAAATACATCTTGATATTTTTTATATTATTCCAAGATTCTTGTACAACCTCTATTTAAATAAAGACTTAGTACTACATAAATAACAAATAGATCTCCTTCTTTTGTAGCTTCTATAAATGTTCTAGCTCCTAGAAATAAAGGTTTGATTTTTTTAGACATAAGATATATTTTTTATTTTATTTATTTTTTAGATTAGATAAGATAAGAAAAAATTGAAGACTACAAAATATCTAATCTATTTGAAGATTATATGTCTTTAGCCATGATAGTCTTAATATAATAAGATTAGTTAAAAAATTTATAATATTAAATACTACTAGATTTTTATGATCTTTCATAATTATTTCTATTAATATGGTTTTATAGGTGATATATTCTAAAGATAAAGGTCATATATCCATGACTTGTACATACATATGTTTGATTTTTTTGTTTGACTAACAATATCTAATAATATTTAGCAAAATTTTTATTAAGAAAATAAGTAGATACACAAAGTTTAACAATACAAAGATAGGAATAGCAAGACTTTTAGACTCTAAACAAGCTTGTATTAAAAAACAAGCAAAAGATTTTTAAAAATAACATAAGGCCTTTATAAGTTGATGTGATATAAAAATCTAGCCCAAGGTTTTTAGTATTGTTGAGCAAACTCACTTTCCAACACTTTGTCTTCTTTCAAAAATTTACTCCTTGTCTTGTGATTTTATTGCTTCTTAGGATAATATTGAACAATATGTTTTTATTCTCCATAATATAGGCATAATTCTTTTGGTTGGTGTCAAGTTTTATTTTGTATTGTAAAAAATTCAAAACATACAACATCAATCTACATGTCTTTTACATTTGATTATAAACCTTGATTGATAGAAGTATTTACAATTGAAGTGTAGAAGCATTGAAGTGCTAACATATAACTTTTGATTAAAATTCAAAAAATTAATTATTACATTAAATAGCAAAATCAATAACTTGATTCAAAATTTGAAAATAAAATAAGTTGAATAATAATATTTTCACATGATATTGTAATCTATAAAAAATTTGATTAATGAGTGCAACATCATCCTATTTGATATTAACTGCTGATTATCAAAATCATAATGCATATATTGTAATAGAACAATTTCTTTGCTATAATATTTGAATTTTATTGGTTGCTATATAAATTATATTATATTTTCTATGTATATATTAAAAGTCTACTAAAAATATATCAAAGTTGTCTAATATAAGATCTTATTGTTTTAAAATAGAAAAAATAAAAAAAGAGTAAATCCATTGAATAAAGTTTCAATAAATCTAATTTGAGATGCTTGGGTTGAAAAATTGAAAGGTTGAAGTTGAATGAAAAGTTATACTTAATTAATAAATCCTCAAAACTTGGATCTATTACCATCAAATTTTTCCAAAAGAGCAACTTTTAATTCTCTAGGTAATACAATTACAAGAATTACTTGAAGTAGTGCAATTATTAAAAAACTCATATCATCTTTATGTCTTCATGATTAACCATTCTTAATATGAATAGAAGTGGTAGATAAAAGTTGATGCATAGCAAGTATCAAATTTCTTGTTTATTCTTGCATTTCTAAAATAATATCCTTTATTTCTTCTAAATTTTCTATTCTTATTTGGATTTAAAAATTTCTATTTAAAAAAAAGAAAGAAAATGGTATTAAAAAAATAATATTAATTTAAAAAAAGATAATTCATAACTTTCAAAATACTTTGATGCTTTTATTATAAAAAAAAATCTAATTTTATAAAAAAAAAACCAAGCTTTGATATTATAAATAATATTCTTATTAAATTATCAAGAATATGAATCTAGATAAAAATCAAAAGATAATATACTTGTATATCATTGTAGAAATTAGAAAGTAAAAAAAAAAATAGAATGACTATTATCAAGTACAAAGAAATTAGAGAATCTTAAATCAAAACTAGAATACAAAAAAAGTATTAACAAGAGTGAAGATAGCCTCACCTTTGTCTCTATACATATTAGCTACTAAGAAGGCTATATGGTTATTAAGATAAGTGACCAATATGTGGCTAATTAACCAAGCCAATATATGGCCAACTATGAAGGATACAAATTGAAAGAAGATGCATAAATCAATAAAATCTACATCAAAGAAAAATGACAAAATAGAAATAAAAAAGTATATATATATTCAAGAAGAAATTAGAATGGCTATTGCTAAAGACTAGAAAATACAAAGACTCTTGAATTAGACTAGAAGCAAGAAAGGAGTTGATAAGAGTGAATAAGACTTTTTTCTTATTTCTATTTGTACTATCTATCTAATAGCTATATGGTAGTATTCTATAGAACCTCTAATACATGTCCAATTTGCAAGATATGTGTCAAACTTGCAAAACAAGTTTTTTATATGTGTGCCATATATTTACCTTATTCTACAAGTTATCAACATGTACAACACGTGGCTAACTTATTGGCTAAGTTTTTAACCTACCTATCAGCTACAAATATGTATAAAGGTGAAACTACATCTATGAAGCTTCTAAAAAGCTTTTTTATAAGATATTATCAAATTAATTTATTTTTACTTACTTCTATCTATCCATATTAACTAGATAATTATTAAAATAAATCTTATGTCTGTTATATTATCCTTCCTTCTAAGGACAAGTTCCACAAGAAATGGTGATTATATGTTGAAAAAGTCTAAGATGTACCAAATTGTATTTGCCACATATTCTAATTTTTGTTCTCTTTGAAGGTAGTTGATAGGTCCTCTCAGCTATTAATAATATTCCATATCAAAATAAAAGGATTATTATGATATTTGATCATTGTTGATGCTTTTATAACTTTCTTCAAAGACAACATTTAGAACACCATTAGGAGTAGTTCCTACCTCTAAAAATATCACCAAATATCGGAAGTCTCTTCCATAGTTGTGATATCAAATACATTATATCTTTCCATTAATCCAAAAAAAAAACATGTTGTTCTTTAGGTTTTTCATTTCTATTCTATTGTCTTGAAAGTTGTGATAGTTGTAATGTCTTATCTGATAAGTCAGCAAATGATAACTCTTGAATTAAATTTGTTGGTTATTTATTCTTTATTTTTTTAGTATTAGAATTTTTTAAAAAATAGTAAATAATAATACAAGATAGAATAAAATATCTATTGAATCTATTTTGTTTTATTGTAAAGATTTTATTGATTTTTTATTTTTATTTTTATTTTAATAGATGTTATTAATGAAACACATTGAATTTTACTGATGCATTTGTTAGATTTGCCAATATATAAGATATTTTAACCGATTTTGATGCCATCTTGAATTTAAGACCTCTTCTACATCAAATTCTTTATTATTATCCACTTTTATAAGAAGAGGTGGCATTTGTCTTCTTCCTTGTATATCCATTATCTTGTATAATTAAAGTAGTGATATGTAGAATATATGATAGATCTTCATAGATTTTGGTAGATATAATTGATAAGCAATTGGATTAATTTATTTATAAATTAAAAATAGTTTAAGCCTATAAAAATTCAGCTTGTCACAATGACAAATAGTCTTAATATTATAATGAAGTAATCATATTTTATTATCCATATAGAATTGAGATTATTTCTTATAATAGATATTTATATCGATCTTTTGTTTTTTTTTAGTTTTTTTGAATTGTGCCTTCATTGTTGCATGTAGCTCTGACAACCAATTTGTTAAATCTTCCACCACATAATTATTAGCTTTTGAAAAGTCAAAAGTATCAAATCATGGATGATAACTATAATTGCCAAAGAATGGAGTTTGTTAAATAGAAAAATATATCAAATTATTGTAAGCAAACTCTGCCAATATTAAAAAAATTATCCAATCATCTTAATGATAGTTGATGGTATACCTCAAATATTGCTCCAAAATTTGATTTATCTATTTTGTTTGTCTATCAATTTGAAGATGAAAACCTAAAGATAGTTTTATATTCACCTTCAATATTTTAAAAAGGATTTTCTAAAATCTTGATATAAATTGCATCCCTGTATCTTATATAATATCTTTTGATAATCTATGATAGCAATAGATATTGTCAAAGAAGAATTTAGCTATTTTTTACATGGGATAGATTTTATACATAATATAAAATATGCCATTTTGATAAAACAATCTATAATCATAAATATAGAATCATATAAATTTGAATTTAAAAGATCTGTAATAAAATTTATAAAAATAAAAAACCAAGATTGTTTTGATGTAGATAATGGTTGAAAAAGTCTATAAAATTGATGATAAGGAGTTTTTAATCTTGAATAAATATTGTACAATTGTACAAATTTTTTAATAGCCTTCCACATTTGAGGCCATTAAAAATCTCTTAATATTAACTCTAAATTCTTAGTATATCCAAAATATCATGTTATAGGAAAGTTGTGATAAATTTTAAGAGCATGTAGTTGTGTTTCACCTATTACAACATATAAACATCTTTTGAAATAAAGTAGATTGTTTTTAAATTTAAACTTGGAAGTATCATGAGACTTAGATGAATTATTTTTAATATCATGAATAAGAGGATCTAAAGACATACTTGATTGGACTTGTTTGAAAAAAATTAAATCAACAGCCAATGTTGATTTTATTACTCAAAGATGAAATTACTCTGACTTCAAGAGAATCATTCTTTATTGATCAAAAGCTAAATTTTCTTCTTTTGGTGGAAGATAAAAATATTTAGAAAGGGTATTAGATAAACCTTGTTATTTTTTTTAGCCAATAAGTAATAATAAACTTGAATCTTAACAAAGGTATGCTCCAACATGCCTGACAATGATTCAATATGCGTGTTAACATGAAATACTCAAAGTTCTTCTGATTTGTATACATGGTGATTAGACTAGAAGCGCCTTTTAGATAATGACGCCATTCTTGAAAAGAATCCGTAATTTCAAGAAGTTCTTTATGATAGATTTTGTAGTTGATCTTTGTTGTTGACAATTTCTTGGAATAGAAAGCTACTAGATGGAATTTCTCATCTCTTCCTATTTGTGACAATACTGCATTCAAAGCAATGTTTGATGCATTTTTTTCCATAAAAAATGCCTTAGAAAAGTTGACATGATACAAGATTAGTGTAGAAGTAAAAAATTTCTTTAAAACTTCAAATAATGTTTTTTGCTTCCGTACTCTACTTGAGTTTGTTCTTACAAGTTAAGCATGTAAATCTAGATTGCAAGTTAAGCATGTAAATAGATTGCTTATTTACAAGTTAAGCATGTAAATAGATTGCTTTTTACTTAGTTAACAAGACTCTTATTAATACTTTGAAAAAAATCAAGTCTATAAAAAATTCAGTCTATTCAAGGATTATATTTTTTTAGCTATAATAAATCTAAAATGACTAGATTAGAGGGAGATTCAATTATATTAATGATTACGTAACTATTATGACCATCTATTGTTATATTTATAGGAAAGATTTTATAAATAATATCTTTAGAAGATATCGGAGGACCATCTATGACTTCTACATGTACAGATTTAATTTTCTGTACTAAAGATATTCTATGACTTTTAACTAATTCTTCATCTAAAAAATACATTGAGGCTCTTGAATCTAGTAAGACAAAGGCTTTATAATTTTTGGATCCCAAACACACATCTATTATAAAACAAGAAGAGGGTTTTAAAGGGAGAATAAGATCTTTATTAGGAGTTGTATAAGATTCCAATTGCACGGTGTCGTAATATGTGTAATTTTGCTCAAGAATACTCCGGGCACCTGGCTGTGGAAGACAAAAAAAGGAAATACACAACAACAAGATCCTAACAATTCTAATAGAATCCTAAACAACTTCTATTAAATCTTAACAATACTAATCAAAATTTGATCTAATCTTTAAGCAATTACAAAAGAAGAGTAAATGAATCATATATTAATCATAATAAAAAATAATATATAAATACTAAATTTAAAAAATACTAAAAATAGAATCTTAAAATCCTAAATCATATCTTATTCAAAGCCTAAATCAAATCCTAAGTCATTTAGGATTGTAGTTGTATCATTTCTTTGGACAATATTAAACAGTGTGCTTAGGTTCTCTATAATATAAGCACAATCATTCTTAACAACAATGAATCTTTTTTTATTCAATAAGAAATTTAAAATGTATCATATCAATTTTCATGTCTTCTACTTCTAAATATATGTATTAGAAAGATATTGATATTGCTATTGTATTATAATAATGTTGACACTTTTTTCTGTGGCTCTTAGATCAAAATTCAAAAAGTTGATTGTCACACTTCATAGCAAAGTCAATTACTTGACTCAATATCTAAGGATTAAATAAATTGAGCATCAATTTCTTTATCTTATATTATAACCTATAGAAAAATTAGTTGATGAATGTAGCAGCATTCCACTTGATATTAGGCACTAGTTACTGAAATTGTGAAGTATGTAATGATATTGATCAATTGTCTTATTGCAAGATATGGATCTTATTGATTGCAATACAAATTGCATCATATTTTCTATACATAGATCAAAATTTTATTAAAAATACCTCTAAATTATCCAATATTAGATCACATTATTCAAGAAAAAATAAAAATTATAATAAAACAGAACTTAGAAGTAGTGTTCTAATAAACTTCACTTGTGATTCTTGAGCTAGATAACTTTGAAGTTGAAATTTAATTATCAATTATATTTGATTGATAAATCCTTGAAATTTAAATCTTATACCATGAAACTTCTTAGGCAAAATAATTTTTGATTTCTTGATACTTAAATAGTGTTTCATCTTAGATGAAGTAATATAACTTGATATAGATATTGAAGCAACTCCAATCATCTCTATATCTTCACTTTTTGTTAATCTTATTGCTCCTTATCATCGTACATTGAGTTAATACATTGTAAGTATTAACTCTCTAATTTTTTCTTGTATTTATGCCATTGCACTCTTCATTTCAGTAAGCTTTGCTATGATAATATAATAGAAAGGAAAGTGCCTACTTTCAATGTAGAATAAAATACTCAAAAGAATTTTTTTTTAGAAACAATATCAATTTAGAAATGGATAATCCACAACTTCTAATATGCTTATGTTTTGTTAAGAGAAAGGGATAATTGACAACTTCTAATATGCTTATGTCTTGTCAAGAGAAAAGGATAATCTATTTTTAATTAAGAAAAGATAAAGCTTTGATACTATATGTATATTCTTGTCAATATTTCAAAGGCACAAATTAAAAGAAGATGTATAAATTAGTAAAATCTACATGAAAGAAAAATGATAAAATAGAAATAAGAAAATATATATATTTAAGAAAAAATTGGAATAGCTATTGCCAAAGATTAGAAAATACAAAGACTCTTGAATTAGACTAGAAGCAAGAAAGGAATTGATAAGAGTGAAAAAGACTTCACTTTTATCTCTATTTATATTATATACTTAATAGCTATATGACAGTATTTTATAAGACCTCTAATACATGTCCAATTTGCAAGACATATATCAAACTTACAAAACAAGTTTCCAATGTATATGCCATGTACTTAATTTGTTTCACAAGCTACTAATATGTGCGACATGTGGCTAACTTGTTGGCCAAGTTTTTAACCTACCAATCACCTATAGACATGTATAAAAATAAAATTGTGTCTATAAAGCTTCTAAAAAGCTTCTCTATAAGATATTATCAAATTAATCTATTTTTATCTATTTCTATCTATTCATATTAACTAGATAATTATTGAAATAAATCTTATATTCATGACATCAATTAGCCATGACAAATAGCCAATATGTGCCAATATACTTTTATATATTTTTACTTATTTATATTTACTTAGATAGTATATATATGTATATATATATATATATATATATATATATATATATATATTATAGAAAATATCAAATTATAAGCACCAATGGCTTATTTTATTAAAACCAAAGAAACTACATCTTTGAGCTATTAAGTCAACAATTTCAATTGATTCTATTTTTTTTAATAAAATTTATTCAAGTATATTAGTGAACCTTCTTATCTTTGATGTTAAAAATAACTTTTATAATAATTTTAACAAACTTGAATTCAAAGATTTTTTTATTTTATTTTTATTTTTTATTTTTAAATTATTATTATAAAAGATAATTATATATTTTAAAAGATTAAGCGTATTTTTATGTACTTCAAGGATAATATGACTTTCTAGCAATAAGATATTTTATATATAATAAAAATTTGGAGCTTATTTCAATATAAGATATTTTTATTTTTGAGCTTTAAATAACATAGATAGATAGAAATAAATAAATATAAATTAAATTTTTATCATTTAAAGATATCATCCATGAAATTATTCTTTTAAATATAGCAATTAAAAGACATAATAACATAGTAATATTTAATGTGATTAGATTTTTTTCCAACCTAATCATTTTAAGATTATTATGGTTAGAAAGTATAATCTTCAAATAGATTAGACTTCTTATAACTTTGACTTTTCTTATAGTTTAATTCAAAAATCCATTAGTCAAGTAAAAATATATAAGTCTAATACATCCAAATCTTTTTTGATAGATATAAAAGATTTGATATATGTGATAAAAGAAGGGTCATCTTTTGCTATATACACCACATCTATTTCTGATGTTGAAAAGAATGCAAGTGATATTCCTAGCTAATATCAAGATTTTAAAGGTATTTTTGAAAAAAAAAATATTGATATTTTTTTGAAAGAAATAACCTTATGATTATTCGATTGATCTTCAAGAAGGAGGTCAACCACTATTTGGACCAATCTATAGTTTATTGCAAAATAAGTTGGTTGCATTGAAGGAGCATATTAACAAGAATTTGGCTAAGAGCTTGATATGCCATTTAAAATTCCCTGCAAAAGCTCCTATCGTATTTATAAAGAAAAAATATAGATTATTACGGATGTATATAGATTATGAAGGATTTAACAAGATTTTTATAAAAAATAGGTATCTTTTATCTTTGATTTTAAGACTTTTTGATCAATTTAATCAAGCAAAGATCTATATAAAAATAGATTTGTGAACAACATATAATTTGGTCTGCATAAAAAAAAGTGATGAATGAAAGTCTACATTTCAAATTAGATATGGACATTTTGAATATAATGTTATATCTTTTGGACTTGCAAATGCATTAGCTGCTTTTAAATAATTTATGAATGATATTTTTTATAAATTTTTTGATAATTTTATTGTTTGTTATTTAGACAACATTTTGATCTACTTTAAGAATACAAAAGAATATGAACTTTATGTTTGTCATGTATTACAAAAATTTAGAGATGTAAGATTATATTTTGAGATAGAAAAGAATATATTTTATACTACTTAAATTGATTTTTTAAGATACATCATTTCTAATGATGGTCTAATAATGGATCCTATGAAAGTTCAGATAATTATGGATTGGAAAATTTTAAAAATATTAAGAAATGTGCAATATTTTTTGAGATTTGTCAATTATTATGAGATCTTTATTAAAAACTTTTTTCAAGTTGCAACTCTATTGATACATTTAACTTGTAAAGAAAAATTTAAGTAGAATAAAGAAGCAGAAGCATCATTAGAAGCTTTAAAGATAATTTTTACTTTTATATCAATCTTATATTGTATTAATTTTTCTAAAGCATTTTTTATGAAAACAAATGTATCAGACTTTGCCTTGGATGCAATATTGTTGCAAATGGTAGTAAATTACAAAATTCATCTAATAGCTTTTTATTCAAAAAAAAATTTAATAGCCAAAATTAACTATGAGATCTATGACAAAGAACTTGTAATCATGAATTCTTTTCAAGAATGACATCATTATCTAAAAGACACTTCTAATCCACTCACCGTATATGCAAATCACAAGAATCTCAAATATTTTATATCAACATGTGTTTTGAATCATGACCAAGCTCATTGGAGTATGTCTTTGTCATGATTCAAGTTCATTATTATTTATCAGCCAAGAAAATAATAAGATTTGTTTGATATTTTTTTTTAGGCATTTTTATCTTGCACCAAAAGAAAAAAAAAAAAACTTTTGATTAAGAAAGGACGATCTTGTTAAAGCCAAAATAATTTCATCTTTGAGCAATAAAATTGACATTGATTATTGATTCAATTTTTTACAAGCAAATCCAATCAAATATATCTTCAAATCCTCTTATTTATGATATTAAGAATAATTCATCTAAATCTCATGATACTTCCAAGTTCAATTTTAAGAACAATTTATTCTATTTTAAAAGATGATTGTATATTTTAGAAGGTGAAACATAAGTACATGCTCTTAAAGCTTGTGATAATTTCTTTGTAATAGAACATTTTGAATATAACAAGACTTTAGAATTAATATCAAGAGATTTTTGGTGGCTTCAAATATAGAAGGCAATTAAAGAGTTTATGTAATCATGTGATATTTATTCAAGATAAAAAATTCCTCATCATCAACCTTACAAACTTTTCCAACCATTACCTATATTGGAACAACCATGGTCTTTTGTCTCTATGGATTTTATCACAAATCTATTAATTTTAAGTTCATATGATTCTATATTTATAAATATAAATTGCTCTGCCAGAATAGTATGTTTTGTATTATGTATAAAATCTATTATAGATAAAGAAACAACTAAACTCTTCTTTGGCAATATCTATTTCTATCATGGATTGCCAAGAAATATTATATTAGATAAAAAAATATAATTTGTATAAAAATTTTGGAGAATCTTTTTTAAGATATTGAAGGTGGATATAATACTATCTTCAGCCTTCTACCCTCAAATTAATGAACTAACAAAATAGATAAATCAAATTTTAAAATAGTATTTGAGGTGTACAATCAATTATTATTAAAATAATTAGATAATTCTTTTGCTATTGGCAGAGTTTGCTTATAATAATATAATATATTCTTCTATTCAAAAAATATATTTTTTTGCCAATTATGATTATTATCTATAATTTGATCTTTTTGATTTCTCAAAAGCTGATAATCTTGCGTTGGAAGACTTCGTAAATTGATTGTCAGAGCTACATGCAATAATGAAGGTATAATTAAAAAAAACTCAAGAATGACAAAACATCAATATAAATATCTATTTTAAGAAATAATATCAATTCTACGTTGGTGACAAGATATGACTACTTTGTCATAATATTAAGACTATTCGTCTTTATGACAAATTGGATTATCATAAGCTTAAATTATTTCTGATTTGTGAATAAGTTAATTCAGTTGCTTATCAATTATACTAATTGGAGTCTATAAAGATCCATCTTGTATTCCACGCATCTTTGTTTTAGTCATATAAGATAATGGATATATAAAAAAGAAGACAAATGCCATTGCTTTCTATAGAAGTGGATAATAATAAAGAATTTGAGGTAGAAGAGGTCTTAGATTCAAGGTGGTGCCGAAATAGGTTGGAATATCTTATATAGTGGCGTAGATATGATATTAATGAATACATATAGAAGCTATCTAGGAATCTAACAAATGCATCAACTAAAATCAATGCATTTCATTGATGATATCCATCAAAATTAAGATGAAAAAAAACTTTGCTATAAAATAAAATAGATTCAATGGAAATATCTTATATTATTTTTTATTACTTCTTTGGATTTTTTAGCACTAAAAAGATGAAGAATCAACAATCAACAAATTTATCTAAAAAACTATTGTTTATTAATTTATTAAATAAGACATTATAATTGTTACAACCTTCTAGACGATAGAATAGTAATGAAGATCCTCAAGAATAATATGTTCTTCTTCAAATTGATGGCAAAATATAATATATTTGATATCACAACCTTGGAAGAAACTTCTAATATTTGATTATATTTTTAGAGGTAGGAATTACTTCTAATGGTATTCCAAATATTTTCTTTGAAGATAGTTATGAAGATATGAATAATGATCAAATATTAGGATAGTCCTCCTACCTTGGTATAGAATACTATTGATGGCTGAGAAGACCTATCAACTACCTTCAAAAGGAACAAAGATCAGAATATATAGCAAGTACAATTTGATGCATCTTAAACTTTTTCAACAAATAATCATTATTCATCATGGAATTTATTTTTAGAAGAGGGGATAATATCATGGACATAAGATTTATTCTAATAATTATCTAAATAACATAGATAGATAGAAATAAATAAATATAAATTAAATTGATAATATCTTATAGAAAAGCTTTCTAAAAGCTTCATAGATGTAATTTCATCTTTATTTATGTCTATATGTGACTGATAGATTAGAAACTTTGCCAAGTTAGTTACATATTGCACATATTGGTAGCTTGTGGAACAACTTAATTACGTGGTGCACATATAAGAAACTTATTGTTAGGGACATATACTTCGGAGGTTTACAGAACCTTCTAGAACATTCTAGAAGCTTTCTACTTGATGAAAGTCGGTTGAGAAGTTTCTCAGTTAGTGGAAGGATCTCAAATAGCTTCCCAATTAGTGGAAGGAATTTAAGAAGCTTCCCAATTGGTAGAAGCTATTTGAGAAGCTTCATAGTTTGATGGAAGCCACTTAGGAAGTATCTTAAACAAGAGTATATATAGGAGTGAAGGCTAAAGCGTTCTTCAGTCTCGATAATGCATCTCTTAGAATTCTAACTCACCTTTCTTAGTGTTGTTTGTATACTCATCTGTTTAATTCAAGTTCTTCTTGGTTTTTTTAAAAATCTTGTCCTAGTTTCAAGTTTTTTTTTTTTTTTTTTTTTTTTTTTTTTCTTATATCTTTAACAATTTGTCGAGACTAACGTCATCTTTAATATTAGAGTTTGATTCTTCTTATTAGAGAATAGATTACCCCTCTACTTGAAGGTATACCAATACTTTAAAGGTTGCAAATTACCCTCCTGTAAATTGATATTCTCTTCATTGTAATATTGGAGCTTTTTCCCTCCTATAAAAGAATGGATCACCTCTCTTCTTGAAGGTCTTAAAGTATTTTAGAGGTTGCGGATTATCCTCCTTTAAAACGATATTATCTTTTTACAGATTTATTTCTTTTTTCTCTTAAAATAGTTAAAAG
The DNA here is from genome assembly GCA_036785485.1 of Physcomitrellopsis africana. NCBI lineage: Eukaryota > Viridiplantae > Streptophyta > Bryopsida > Funariales > Funariaceae > Physcomitrellopsis > Physcomitrellopsis africana. The sequence continues at coordinate 74,882 of JAWRVF010000468.1, read as the reverse complement.
TCAAGACATTAGTATGACTGAATCTTTTGAGTCCAATTTAGATGCCATCATAAGTGCTCTTATTATTTTATCTACTAGAATTGCAAAGATTAAAGGGATTGTTGCAAAACTTTGTAACGATGCAACAACTAAAATATCACAATTTAGACTACATCCACCCTCAACTTTTGCGCTTGATGATAGAATACTACCTATTCTATGCCAAAAAAATCTACCTATTTGACAATGTAAGGAGCCTTAAATTAGTCTTCTGAAAAAATATGATGGTACACTGTTGTGGTAGAGAGAATTTGCCTCAAGAAAGCATTGAGCTTCTAGCTACCATTAATTACTCAAGCAAGATCCAAATATAATAAAAACCCCCAAATTTATATAAAGTCTCTTCCATAGGGCTATTACATCTAATATATGAGTTTTATTTTACAAGACACCCAACATATAACAAAATATTCTAAACCCTCATTCCCCCATAGAAAGAGAATTTTTTCTAAACTTTAATAATCCATAAATTTTAATCCAATCGTCCAAATTCACTCCAAATTTACATGAATTACTGATGTATTCTTCAAAACTACCACCACAAATCTCAACCATCAATTCATTACCAATCTTTAGATATTACCAAAATCCTTCCAATAGCTTCAAACCCTTGTTTATAAACACCTGTGTACTAAATTCTTCATATTTCACAATCTAAAAGTCCAAATGCTATGAAACTTTAATGTATAGCTTTTTAGCATAATAATACACTTTCTTAGAAAGTTTGAAACAAAAATTCGTCCAAAAATTCAAGATATGACAAACCCCATCACTATCAACAAAACGGCCTATTTACTACCTTGGAATTTGATCTGCTATCTTTGACTCCCAATATTTCCTTCTTCAAAACTTCAAATGTAATAATTCTTCTACATTAGATATAGAACTTAAAATCACCTCTCTACGCGCCTGATCTCGAAAGCTTAAAATACGGCTCCAATTAAAGAGTAATGATGAAGTATGATTTATGCATTTTAATTTCTTTCATACTTTTCTCATCAAAATTCAAATCCTCAATTTTTATCACAAAATTATGGCCAAAAACACCAACACCAACTAGTCTTTTGGTTTCTAATGGTCTCGCCCAAAATTCTTTGAAAGCCATATTAAGATGTAGGCGACCTCCTCAAAGTCCATTGGGCATGGTATTCAACCAATAGGGATGAAGTTCTCCATTCCTTGCCTTCATCCAACCATGCCTTGATTTCATCTCTCCCAATTAGCCTCCTACTAGCTTGAATTTTCATCCTTAGGCTCCGCTTTTTTAATAGCTTATTCTTTAAGCGTTTAGGTTACATAAAAATTTAAATCCGGCGTTAAGCCCAAAGTAAAATCCCCAATATAAAGTTTCTTTATCTTTAGCTCCCGCTTTAATTTATTTCTGGCCATTCAACACATATCTAAAGCTATAAACAATATTGTCGTTTTGGGTGGATTTTCGTACTATATGATTATGAAAATGCGACAATGCGTTCAAAATTAGGAACATCGGTCGCAATTATTGTATTAATAGTTCTATAATGTATGTATTATAAATAAAGAATCATGGATTGGATTGGTTGGCTGCCTTACGGGATAGCGCTGTATAATTTGTTACCTTGAAAAGATGCGATTTTTGAAGCGACTTTGAAATTTTTATAGAAGTATTTGTGGAAGCATTTGAATGATATATGGAGGCTGGGTAAATGACCATTAAAGATCGAGTATTATCTTTGTCATATGGCATGGTTTTCTATCTGGGAATACATTGGATACCTGGCTGTGGAGAATTCACTTGAAAATTATTTGCAAAATTTTAAGAAGTGATTTATCCTTGATAAAAGGACAAATAATATAAAAGTAACACAAAAGAGAATTTTTATAGATAAAATCCTCTTGTATTTAAGTAGGTTTGTACAAAAAGGATTCAAATTTCTACAAAAATCCTTCAAAACTTTTTGTTTAAATACATAAGGACTTGACTTTCTTATAAACTTTAAATTCAATAAGGCTCTTGATTAAGCTATATAATTTCTATAAGAATTTAGTTCGAAATTCTTAAGCGTCTTTACTTAAGTTTTATTATAAAAAAACAATCAATTATAAATTAAATTTCAAATGTCAAATCTCTCTCAGAAACTTCCTGTGGCGAGTATTTTAAAACTAGCTTAGAGACATCCAAATATCCTTTTCATATATAAGAGCTAGACCAATCTTAATACCTAAAAATTTTCGTAGTCTTGTGACATAAACATATACACTTTTGAAAATTTTGAACCAAAAATCTATCAAATTGCATAAGATGTAGCTCAAAATGTAACCACTATGTAAGCGGGTCACTTACTGCCCTTAAGTTTGTAAGCACTAACTTAAACTCCCAATATCTCCTTCACCACAGCTTAGATTTTATCAAGCTATATATGCAAAGTTTAGCCGTAAAAGTGTTCTCTCCAACCCTAATCGCCGATCCTTGATTGCTCTTTGTATGCGCGAGTTATATCCAAAAGAGTGACAATAGATCCAAAATCAACACCTTAACTTTGGGCGCCTATAACTTCTTCATAAAAAGTGCAAATCACACAAAATTTGCACCTAAACCAGATCCAAAAACCTAAACCTTATAATCCTAGCCTTTGATATTCGACTCTTTTCAAAAAACAAACCCTAACTCCTAATAAACCCTCGGGCAGCCTCCTTGAAGCCCATTGGGCATGATTTTTGGCCAATTAGAATAGAGATTTCTATCATCCACCTCTATTCATCCACATGGATGGCCAAACTACCCTTTTTACACTAAAAACCTTTTTCTAACTCTTCTTCTTATAAGATTTATATACTTTGTGCTTTAAGCACCAAATAAAAGAAGTAAACTAAGATTTTTAAGGTCACCAATGTTTAACAAAGGTGATTTAAGATATATATAAGTTATTGTCAATATAAACCAACCTCAAATTCACTACCAAAAAGAAAATAAGATTGTATAAATCTCATTAATAACCCTATTAAGTAGATTCCTTCTAAACCAGTAATCTAATTATATTTTTGTAACCAATAAAATCTACTATTATAGCTTTCATTTAATTGCATAATAAATTATACATTAAATATATATGTACAATTTTTTTCACATAGTAGTCAAATCACAACACAACAACATCAAGAGGCATGTTTTGTACTAGTCTATGCATCTAATTTTAAGCAATTAGCGTGCAGTACCAATTGGGACAAAGAAGCCCTAATGAGCCAATTTTATTGGAGATTAAGAAGAGATGTGAAGGATTTTTTTATTATCGCTTTCAAATCCTTAATCGCTCAATGAAGCCATTAGCCAAGTCATAAAATATGATAATCAATTATTTCAACATCGACAAGATCAACGTTCATAGACTCTAATATGACAACATGTAATCCGGCATATTTCTACTATATCAACAAGCATTTTGAATTCACATCCAGAATTAGAAGATATGCAGTTTAATGGTATACAATTTAAACCTCTTAATCCACAAAAGAAAAAGCGACACATGGAAGAAGTTCTGCACATGTATTATGGCAAGAAAGGCCACAAGGTTGACAATTGCCCGAAAAAACAAAATCAACACATTATCAAAACCATGAATATAATTATTCATTAAAATGACAATGTTCAATGACAATAAGGATCGTGTGACTGGACAACCGAATAATACAAAACTATTCAGGTTCCTCTCTTTTTGTTCAATTTGCTTGTTGTATTATAATCCCATTGTACTTTCGACCTTAGAAGCTTCAAACAACCACTTTGTTAGATTCGGGAGCATCTGCTTGTTTTATATATGAGGCATTCATTAAGCTTCACATAATTCTTCTAGTATAAAAATCCAAACCTATTCATATAGAGGTAATAGATAGATGATCCTTATCCTCTGATAGTGTCATCTATGAAACCATACCTATAGAAATATTGTTCAAAGATCATAGAAGCCAGATTGTATTCAATGTTATTAGGATTCTTTTGAATTTTCTTATTCTCAGGTTATCTTAGTTGAAAAAGTATAATCTATCTATAGATTGGAGGTTGTAAAGAGTAACATTTTTTATAGAGATTCCTATCAAAAAATTTGTAAAAAAGCCACAAATTGATAAATCTTTATTTATTGGAGCAAGGAATTTTATAAGATTGGTCAAAGAAGGTACACCATTTTTAATTTATGCGACTCTAATTAAAAAAGATATGACTTCATTGGCAAGTATTCTAAAGAAGTATAACAAATTTCAAGATGTTTTTCAAAAGAAAAATGTTGATATATTACTAAAGCACCGACCCTACGATTGTGCTATAGATCTTCAGGAAAGAACGCAACCACCTTTTGGTCCAATCTTAAATCTTTCTCAAAATGAGCATTCAGTATTAAAAAATTATATTGATGAAAATCTTGTAAAGAACTTTATCAGGCATTCAAAGTCTCTAATAGATGCACCTATACTTTTTGTGAAGAAGAAGGATGGTTCCTTACGTATGTGTGTTAATTATCAAAGATTAAATAAAATAACGGTAAAGAATCATTATCCACTACTATTAATTTCAGGACACTTGGAACAACTTGGCCAAGCTAAGATCTGTACTAAGATAGATCTTTGTGGAGCATACAACTTGGTACAAATCAAGGAGGGAGATGTATGGAAGATCACATTTTGGACAAAGTATGGACATTTTGAATATAATGTCATGTCTTTTGGACTAACAAATGAACCCGCTATCTTTCAACATTTAATGAATGATATCTTTTGAGAGTATTTAGACAAGTTTGTAATGATCTACCTTGATGATATCTTGATCTACTCAAAAAATATGGAAGAATATGAAAAGCATATCCAATTGGTATTACAAAAGCTGTGAGATACATGTTTGTATGCAAAACTAGAAAAATGCATATTTTACCAATCTAAGATGGAATTTTTGGGATATATCATATGTATTGAGGGTTTGACGATGGACCCCAAGAAAATAAAGGTGGTTATGCAATAGGCCATTTTACAGACTATGAGAGATATACAATGTTTTTTTGAATTTATTAACTTCTATCGGATCTTCATGAAAAATTATTCTCAAATTGCTGCCCCTCTTACTCAATTGACATATAAGAACAAATTAAAATTGGGGCCTCAAGCGAAGAAGGCATTTCAAGACCTTAAGATGGTATTTATTATAGCCTCGATATTGGTGCATCTAGACTTTATAAAGGTATTCTATTTGGAGATTGATGCTTTAGATTTTACATTAGAGGTCGTACTTTTGCAAATAGATATAGATGAAAAACTCCATCCTATTGCATTTTATTCTTGAAAGTTTTCTACTGTCAAAATTAATTATAAAATCCATGATAAGGAATTTCTTATTATTATGGATTCTTTTCAAGAATGGCATCATTTTCTTGAAAGAATAATACATCTTATAACTATATATATAGATCACAAGAATTTATAATATTTTGTGTCAGCTTAGATTCTTAATCACTGCCAAGCTTGATGGAAAATGTCGCTATCTGAATTCAACTTTGTCATCATTTATTGCCCTAGGAAGCAAGAAGGATTATCTGATGCTTTATCTAGGAGATCATATCTTGTACCAAGGATAGAAGAGGCAACATTTGATCAATAATATACAATTTTGTTGAAACTGGAACAATTCTACGTTTGCGCTATTATTACATCAATGCTTATCAATTCTAGTTTCTTTAATGAGGTGCATGTTGCAACCACTAATGATGTTTTAGTCTTTGATATTAAACATCACTTGAAAGAAAATACTAATAAGTTCAAATTTGAAAAAGATCTTTTATACTTTGAAGAATGTTTGTATATCCCAGAAAGACCATCATAACTACATGTTTATCAATCTAGCCATGACTTTCTTGCTACGGGTCACTTTGGATTTAATAAGACCTTGAAACTTATTTCTTGAGATTTTTGGTGGCCTCAAATAAGAAAGGCACTGAAGGACTTTGTGCTCTCTTGCAACATCTATTCAAGATCCAAAAATCTTTGACATCACCCTTATGGACTTTTACAACTCTTATTTGTTCCAAGACAATCATGGTCTTCTATTTTAATGGACTTCATCATAGATCTATTGCCATCCAATTCATTGGATAATATCTTTGTAGTGGTTGATTGATTCACAAAGATGGCTCATTTCACCCTTTGTAAAAAGACTACATTTAGTGAAGAAATGGCAAGGCTCTTTTTTCAAAACATATATCAATATCATGGCCTACCAGATGATATTATATCCGATCAAGGATCCCAGTTTATATCTAAATTCTAAAAACATCTTTTTAAAATATTGAAGATGGATATTAAACTTTCTTCAACTTTCCATCCTCAAACTGACGGCCAAACAAAACAAATTTACTAAGTTTTGAAGTAGTATTTACAATACAATATTAACTATTAATAAGACAATTGGACCTCATATCTATCATTAGCAAAGTTTGCATATAATAATATTGATCATGCTTCAATTCAACAAATATCATTTTACTCCAATTATGGATATCATCAAAAGCTTGATCTGTAGAATATGCCAAAGAAGAAGAATCTAGCAGCTAAAGGATTTGCAAAGCAACTATGGCAACACCAAATAATCTTGAAGCTTCAATTATAAGCAGCTCAAGATACTTACAAGGCATCTGTAGATAAATTTAGGAATCAACTGCCTACTTTTTGTATTGGAGATAAGATATAGCTTCTTTGATGAAATATCAAGACTAAGCGGCCATGCAATAAGTTGAACTATCAAAGGTTGGGACCATTTTCTTTCCAGAAGCAAATCAATCCAATGGCATATTACTTAAAATTGCAATCTACTATGAAGGTACATCCAATTTTTCATGTTTCTCTTTTAAAACCTTATAGAAAGTTGCATATTTCAAGAAAGATACAACAATTATCGTCTAGTATTGAAATTGAAGACCACAAAGAATATGAATTTGAAAAGGTACTTGATTCACAACAAAGGTGGGACAAATTAGAATATCTTGTTCATTGGCAGGGCTATGACATTAATGAGTACTCATAGGAACTAGTTGCAAATCTTATGAATGCACTTCAAAAGGTATAAAAATTGCATCAATCCTATTCCTACAAATCCAAACATATTTGATGATAACTTCTTAGTAAAGACTGGATTCAAGGAATATTCATAAAGATAGAGAGAGTTAAACTAAAGCATTCATCTGTATGTAGTTATCTATTCCAAGATAGAATAGAGTGATAGAAGCAAGTTAGTCTTCATGTCAAACCTTCAAGCATTGAGAGAACAAGACTCAGAAGATTCATTTGCCATGCAAGTTTCGAATGAATTAGTGCAATTTTTACAATCTTTAATTGAGCAAAGTGGAGACAACACATTTCAGTGCCAAGTATGATCTTGGTTAGAACCATTAAGAGCAAGATCCAACCATTCCAGTCTTGATTTCAATGCTTGAGCTTTAATGATATTGCTTAAGCTTGGAAAGGTGAATCCTTTTAGTTATGAGATCTTATTTGGACGGTGTTTTGAAGACCGCAATGAAGATTAGATCCTTGGATGGCATGTTTCAACAATAGTGGTACTAACTCAAGGCCATAAATAATTTCTTCAAAGACTAGTAGAATCCATTGGTCAAGAATAGAGAATAAAATACATAGCTTCATTAGTATAACATATTCTTGATTTCTAACAAATGTAATCAGTTTGAGCTCCTCTTGGGACTCGTCGCTAGAGAAGGGGGTGATATTAGGGACATACACTCCGAAGGTTTATAAAACCATCTAAAATATTCTAGAAGCTTTTTAATTAGTAAAAATTAGTTGAAAGTTTTTTAATTAGTGGAAGGAGCTTAAATAGCTTCTCAATTAGTGGAAGGAATTTAAAAAACTTCCCAGTTGATACAAGCTACTCGAAAAGCTTCTTAATTTGATGAAAGCTGCTCGAGAAGCTTTTTGGTTTGATAAAAGCTACTCAAGAAGCATCCTAGACAGGAGTATATATAGGGATTGAGGCTGAAGAATTTTTCAGTCTCGACAACACATTTCTTGGAATTCTAATTCACCTTTCTTAATATTGTTCGTATACTCATCTGTTTAATTCAAGTTCTTGTTGATTTCTTTTGGAAACCTTGTCCTAGTTTCAAGTCTCTTGTTTTATATTCTTGTGTCCTTGACACTTGACTGGTAAGTTTGACTCGTGTCTTGAAAATTGGTCACATATTGGAGGTCCTATAGAATGTTGCTACATAATTCTTAGATAGATAGTATATATAGAGACAAGAATAAAGCCTTCTTTACTCTTGTCAATGCCTTTCTTATTGCTAGTCTTGTTTCAAGAGTCTCTACTTTTCTCGTCTTTGGCAATAGCCATTTTAATTTAATATTATACCATCTTTGAGTGATTTTTTACTCCTTTCAAGTGGCACGAGAATATTTTGATAGTATAGTTGTTTATATTTTATGTCCTTGATAAGTACCATAATACAAAGATTGATTTTATTTTTATTGATTTTTATTATATTATAATAATTTAAAATAGATATTTTGTATGATTTTATAAAATTATATATTTTTATATTTATAAATAGATCTTGATATAGATACCACTTTTATCAATGGTATCTATATAAAAATATATAATTATTATAAAAATATATAATTATTATAAAAATATATAAATTATATAAAAATATATAAAATAAATTATATAAAAATATATAATTTTAATAAAATATATAAAAATATTATAAAATAAATAATTATTATAAAAATTTTATTTTACCATCTAAATATTTATTAGGGTTTAAAAGGTCTTATAAGTTACAAGCCATGTTTAAAAAAATATCATAAAATTAGAGTCTTAATAAATCTTAAAAACAATTATTTTTATTAATTAATTAATTTTTTTTTATGTATGATAATTAGTATTGAAATCAATATCTAAATTAGTCTTCTATTCATATACATTACTTATTAAAAACTTACAAATATTAATTAGAAGGTAAAAGAAGTATAAAAAAAAAAACATCATAATTTTTTTAGTTATTTGTATAAAATATAGAATAATTAATTAATTTAAATTGATTTTATTATTATAAAAAATCACCAGGATAAAATATATAGTAGCTTTAATTTAATATTAATATTTTAAAAAAATTTAAAAAACTTTTTAAAATTTATTTAAAATTTATTAAAAAAATTTTAGGAATTTTTAGAATATATTTTTAAGACTTTGGTAAAAATGATTTTATCACTTTGGGAGGCCATTATGAAGAATTGGAGTAAGACTTAAAGGCCTTTTAACATTCCTAGACTAATTAGATATTTTTAAAGACCATGGTAAAGTCAAAACTTCAAAAAAAAAAAAAAAAAAAAAAAAAAATTATTAGTAAATAATAAAAGAATCAATGGCTAGAGTAATAATTCTAGGAAAGAAGGTGTATATGTCCCATATGGGTTATAGCACCTTGGATGTAGGTAGGAAGATAGGACTAAGGCCTTGTGGCCTCTGTAAAATACCCTACACACCACTTGTGAACCTTGGTGAGGCTCAAATCTTTGACTATTTAATAAAATTATCTTTAAAATGAAATCTAATTATTTAATATTTTTATTTTATTTTTTATCTTTAAATTATCATAACTTATTCATAGTAACTCAAAGTTATATGTTTTTTATGTCATTAGAAAGATAAAAGAATTATCTATATAAAAATTTATTTTTTAATTTTATCTTTTATTTATTAAATAAAAATCTAGTGAAAAAACTATGCAAGTTTTAAAGTGTGTGTTTATTGATTATCTTTCTTTTATTTATTTTTTACTTCTTCTTTTCTTGTTTTCTATTGATTTTGCTTCTCACTTCACACCAAAAATTATAAAAAATTCTTAATTGAGGCCATCATGTAATTTAAGTTGAAGAGTGAATTTTATTCTTACACACTACTATAGCAATTTTGATCTCTTTATAAGAAAACAAACAACACAATATAGACTTGTTGCATATTACCACTTATATTTTTAAATTATATAAATATTATCTTAATTTATCCAAAATTATACCAATTATATAAAAAATATTTTACAATTGATTTAAGTATAATTCAATTTTTACTAACCTTATATAATAAAATACTTAAAAGAAATAGTCCACTGATTAATTCAATTATGTAGAGAAGAGATTGAGAAGTTTTTATATAATATATAGAGTTGGAATAATTTAAAAATATTTTTAAGCAAAAATTAATATAACTTTGTATCAATACATCAATTTTAAAAATTTAAAGATTTTCTTATACAATAATAAAGATAGGTATTAATCTTAGTTTTTAAACTAATTAGACAAAGATTTTATTTATAAGAATCACTAGAGTTAAGAGGATGAAAGTTAGAACAAATAGAATGAAGGAAGAAAATGTATGTTAGTTTAAATTTTGAACATTCTTTTGAAGGGCTTTTAGTTTAGACTTTGGTAATAAATTTATATCTTAATAAAAGGGGCCCAAATATCTACATGGCTGATATATAAGTAAAACTATGGTACTTATAAGTATTTGCCGAGTCCAAACTTAGTTGTTTTAGTTGATGATTTTTAATTGGAACTTTGATATTTGAAGGTCTTAGCTAACTTAAAGCCCAACAATTCAAGTTATAATAGAAATTCTTTGAAATTTTTTATTAAAATAATAATTATTGTAAAAAAAAAAACTTTAATTTTTTTGGAGATTATTGCCAATTTAAAATTTAATAGTTTAAGTTAATTGATAAAAAATCCTTCAAATAATTATTTTAAGATTTTTTAATTTTAAAAAGTTTTAAATAATTTAATTTAAAATTTAATACTTATTTCTAATAATTTTAATAATATTACATCCTATAAAATAAAAAAATTAATCAAAATCTCAATTGAAAAGATTTTTCATCAATTACAATTATAAATTGAATTAAAGCAAAATTTCACTTTGATAGTATAAAGAATAAGAGAAGAAGATTATATTAAGTTGAGTCAAGAATATAATCAATTTAGATAGAACATAAGATTTTAAAAAATTGAAAATGACCAAAAAATACTAAAAAATAGATTTTTATCAAGTTTGTTATATACTTATAATATTTCTAATCAGTTATGGTAGCTAGCCATTTTAATTGAGCAGGTACTTTATTATTTTGACCTAATTGTTCTATTCAAGGATTTGGTCCTTTAAGTAGGTCAAAAGCATTTAATTTTTTGTAAATTTTTATTTGGATCTGGATTGCTTGTAATCTAAATCTTATTTAGTCCAAGATTTTTAATTTGTCTTGATCCTATTGGTCTAAATTTGTCTATTATATAAACCATATTGGTCTAGGTCTAATATCTAATTAACCTGCAATAATCCCTTATCTTAATCTGACAACCACTCCAGATCCTATCGTAAATCTTTGATCTCCTACACTACTCCCTCAGTAACTTCAAGTTCCATAGTAATTTTCTAATTTCTTATCACATTTCCTTAATAACTTCTTGTCCCTTCTATAACTCCTTGCTCCCTCTATGACTCCTTGCTCCCTCTATGACTCCTTGCTTCTCATTGCTCCTCCTCCTAGCTCTCCTTCCAACATAATTATTTGGTTCTCATTAGTTCTGCCAACTCTCTACCCAGTCTTATATTAGGTTCCTATTATTGTGATTGTCACCTCTTTTAATAAAATTGTAATATAATTTTAAATACATAAATTAATAAAATCTATTTTGAAATATTTAATAAAATATAATATAATTTAATATTAATAATATATATATATATATATATATATGCTATTATTTTTTAATAGTATGTTATTATATAATTAAATTAAATTAAAAATTAGTGATAATATTATTAATCTATATTATTTTTAATACTATTATATTTTTATATTTATAATATTATCAAATCCAAATATGATTAAATAAAATTATGTATATTCCAAATTATTTCAAATCTTTAATTGTGATAAAAATATATATATATATATATATATGATTTTATTACATTTATATATTTATAAGTATTTATTTATTTATTAAAATTTAATATTTATTCTAATATTTGATATTGTCTGATTTTTAAATTAAAAATATTTATTTTACTTCTATCTTATTTTATTTTTTCTATAACTTTTTATTTTAAAAATTTTACTATAATATACTTGTGATAATTATTTTTAATGCATTTGAATTTTTAATAATGATTTACAAATTTTTCTTTTTGAAAAAATATTATATTTAAGACAATTCTTTCTTATAGTAATTTTATATCTTATATATTGAATAATATTTTTAAAAATATATCTTTAAAAATATTTATAAAACTTTATATTTTTTATCATAAGATTTGAAGTATAAAAGTATTTATTTTTAACAAATATTGAGTAAATTTTAACTTTTAGAATATTTAATATTAGTATTTTAAAAAAATTTGAAGTATTTCTAATACCATTAGTATATATTATTAATTTTTAATATTTTAATTAAAATATTTTTATTTTTATTATTTTATTTTTATTTTTATTATAATTATATTTCTATTATAAGAATATTTTTATTTCAAATATATTATATAAAATTGATAATTTTAAATATCTGGTTTTTTTTGGTTTTTATATTCATAAAAATATCTATTTTTAATACTTATTATTTTTCAGTATCTTAATATTAATAAAATACATAATAATATTTTTATTTTTAAATTATTTGATTTTAAAACTAACTTCTGTATAGTGATTTTACAAGAGCACCATGGGTAAGAATAAAAGTATTCCAATGGTTCAAAATCCTCCTTTTGGTCCTATACATTACAATGACTTGGTATTCATTTAAGAATATAACAGGAATTTAAGTGTATCTTCAATTATAGTAGTTATCACGATATATATATATATATATATATATATATATAATTTGAGAGCTAATTCAAGATTTTTTAGAACTACAAGTGATAGAAGAAAGATTAAACATATCTTGATTAATTTATACTATAATTAAAATAAATCCAAATATTACATAATTTCAATTAAATTCATCATTGGTTTAAATATAATAAGTTATTATTTCTTATATTACTTTTATATTGATGATTTTATGAATATTTATAAATAATTTTATATAAATTTATTTATAAATATTATATTATTATAAATAATTTTTATTATTATATTTTTTAAAAATATTTTATATTTATATAGATATTTATGTGCAAATGGTCATGAGAATCATCAAAAAAATCTTAATCTTTCAAGATCTAATAAAAAAAGTTGTCTTGCTAGATTTGTTGTTTATTAATTAACTTTGTATCCAAATATTATTGAAGTAATTTATTTTTATAGTGATTACACTAAAAAAAAATAGTGAGTTTGATTATGATATAATATGTATTCAATTAATAAGAAGAACAAGTGAAGCATGTTCACATATATTTATATAATTTAAAAATTAGATAATTATTAAATTAAAAAGTGATTTTAATTTTATATAAGTATTAAAAGAATATAAAAGAATATAAAAGAATATAATTAAAATAATTAATTAAAAATAAATAATTCATTAGAAATTAGACTTGTATATTTAAGATATTAAGTATTATTAAAATCAATTGAAATAAAGGTCAATAGATGTCAAGGACAAAAATTCAAAGGATGTAAATAAACAAGAAAGACATATGTTAAAAAGAGGAAATATATATATATTCAAGAAAAAATTGGAATGGCTATTACCAAAGATAAAAAGACTAGAAATTCTTGAAAGTAGATTAGAAGCAAGAAAGGTGTTAATAAGAGTGAGAAAGGCCTCACTCTTGCCTCCATATATACTATCTAACTAAAAAGTTATATGGCACTAATCTACAAGCTACGTAATACATGTCCAACTTGCAAGATACGCATCTAACTTGTAGGGCAAGTTTTCTATATGTGCACCATGTGGCCAACTTATAATATAAGTAGTTAATAATGGAAACATGTGGTCAACTTGTTGGCCAAGCTTTCACCCTATCAATCACCTATAAACAAGTATAAGGTCAAATCTGTATTTATGAAGCTTCTAAAAAGCTTTGCAAGAAGATATTAATAATTTAATCTACTTTTATTTACTTCTATGTAATTCTATGTATCTAAATAAATATACTAGTAATTATAGATGTCCATGATAATGATATAGATATAAGAATATTTTATTAAGTTTAAATTTTTTAAACATAAAAAATAAAAATAACATCTTTTTTTGAATCAAAATAATGATAGAAAGGTATATATTCCAATTATTATTGGTATTCAAACTCTAGTAAAAAAATATACTCTTATAATTAAATAAAAAATTTATATATTTTTATAAATTCTATATTTAGAATTAATAATTAAATATATTATTTATTTATTATAGTTATATTTGATGAATAAAAAAATAAAATATTACTACTTTAAATTATTATAATTTGATGAAAATATCTTATTTTATTAATGATATAATTTAAAAACAACAAGCTATCAAATAAGTTTTATATTCCTAATTTGTATTTCAATATTTTTATATATTAATATTATTTTTTTAATTTTAAATTATTTTTATTTAGATAAAATAATTTATTATTCATATTAAAAAATACTTATTTTATATTTAATTATATTTTGATTAATATACAAGTATACTTATGTATATTCTATATATTAAAAAATTAGATATATAAGATAAATAAAAAAATTGATGAAATTATACTTATAAAATAAAAAGTTTATAATGAAATATAAAAAAATATTACATCTTCACATTCAATATGAAGAAAGTAAAGAATATTTTATTATAAGAGCAAAAGTAGTTATGGCTTAAGTTTTTTTATAATATAATATTCAAACTATGAAAGAATATTTTGAAGGATATTATTTTTAAATTTATTATAATTTTTTTGATTCAATATTATTATTTTATAATAAATGATTTATTATATATATATATATATATATATATATATATATATATATATATATAAGTTATTAGATATTTTTATAAATTGTAAGATTTTTTTAATTTTAAAAAAATATAAAAATAATAGATTTTAGGATTTTAAGAGATTTTTAAAACTTGTCATGGACAAGATTTATTCCCATAATCATCTAGTTAATACAGATAGGTAGAAGTAGATAAAAGTAGATTAATTTGATAATATCTTATAGAGAAGCTTCCTAAAAGCTTCATAGACGTAGATTCACCTTTACACATGTCTATAAGTGATTGACAAGTTAGAAACTTGGCCAACAAGTTAGCCATATGTCGCACATGTTGATAGCTTATGGAACAAGCTAAGTACGTGGTGTACATGTAGGAAACTTATCTTGCAAGTTTGGCATGTGTCTTGCAAGTTGGAAACATGTTGGAGGTCTTATAGTACATTGCCACATAGTTTTTAAATAAATAGTATATATAGAGACAAGAATGAAGCCTTCTTTACTCTTGTCAACTCCTTTCTTACTTCTAGTCTAGTTTAAGAGTCTCTTGTATTTTCTAATCTTTGGCAATAGCCATTCTAGTTGCTTCTTGGATATACATATTTTCTTGTTTTTATTTTGTCCATTTTCCTTCGACATAATTTTTACTAACTTATGCATCTATTTTAGTTCATAGCCTTAACAGATTAATAAGAATAGTATATATAGAGACAAGAGTGAAACCTTCTTCACTCTTGTCAACTCCTTTCTTATTTCTAGTCTAATTCAAGAGTCTCTTGTATTTTCTAATCTTTAACAATAGCCAATCTAGTTGCTTCTTGGATATACATATTTTCTTATTTCTATTTTTTCTATTTTTCTTTGACATAATTTTTACTAACTTATGTATCTATTTTAGTTCATAGCCTTGACAGATTGATAAAAATAAAGTTACAATATCAGAGCTTTGTCTTTTTTTGATTAAGAGTAGATGTAGAATGGATAGGAATTTTAGGATTTACAATACATAGTTTATAGGATTAAAAGTAGGCAGGAAGCCGATGAATGGCCAGTTTAGAAGGCAGCATGGGTAAGGGAGTTAGAAAAAGTGGTTTTCGCCGGTTGTGTAGCAGTTAATGCCGATTGGAGTAAATATAAATTGATTCGGACAGTAGTAGTAAGGGCCAGACTGTGATAGTGCTGAGCCGGGATAAGCTTGGTGCTATCTTTTATTAATTTTTAAGAGAAGGATATTAGATAAGTACTGAATATTGTAAAGTGCAGTTCTGTGATGAAGCAATGAAGGAAAGAATTGATTTATAATGAAAGATTGAAGATGTACTGATATGTTGAAATATCAGTGAAGAAATATAAGTGAAAAATTGGAAGTGGAGAATCGGAGATGTTTTATGAAGAATGAGTATGAATGTGAGGAAACTATACTACATTGAGTATTGAATTAAGGGTGATCTATGAGAGGAAGTCCATGGAATTTGGATTATGCAAAGTGAATTATTGGGAGTGTTAGTCAATTTGGGAGTATTCCTGTGTTTGGAGTATAGGATAATTATGCTGTATTTTGAGATATTGTAGTATTATATATTGTTGTCATAAAGAAAGAGAGGAGGAGAGGTAGTGAATACTTGAGTTGGATTATTGTTTACGATATTTTATTGTTAATAGAGTTATTGGTAGTATGAGGGAGATACTGTAACAAATTGGAATGTTTTAGTGTAATCAGAAGGCAGTTAGTTGTGTGACTTTAATGGTTTAACTCAATGCAAATAGTCTTTTCCTGTGTTTGAATCCCCCTTTACAGATTTATTCTGGGCAGTATTGATAGAGTAAGTGAGATGGACAACAACAATATTTTGGCGCCGCTGTTGAGGATTGACAATAGTATTGAGTGTTAGGAATTAATTGCTGAATAAGTAGTTACAATAGTGATGGAAAGCAATGTCAATAATAGATGATGAAAGATTATGGTTAATAAGAATGAGAATATTGCTCTGAAAAAAATACGTCAGTCAAAAGGAAGACAAGAGAGAGCACAAGTAAGAAATTTGTTGCGGGACGAGCAAGAACGGAAGCTAAAAAGGAAGCGTCAACAGAGTTGGATTAAACCAAGGTTGCATGCCTGTCGGCATATCCGAGCATATCAAGAATATGAAAGATCTTTAATATTTCAGACATATATATTGTTAAAGAAGTTGCCAAAAGCACTCGCGGGTAACTTTACGAATAGCCCAGTGTATCTCTTGAGCCCATTAGCGGAAAGAGAACGGAGCACAGAAGAATTGGATACTCCATTGGGTACTTTTTTAATAGTGGATATAGCCGATTCTAGCAAGGCTAGTTCTTAAATAGGGAATGTATCGCTTGTAAATAAGGGCCAATTCAATATATTCCAAAATCCATCGTTTTCACCTCAACTTCAATTGATAAAATTATTCACAGATAATAATACTAAAGAGCGGAGGCCTAGAACTCCAAAAAAGACAATTGAGGGAGGCAGCATTTATTTTAACCAGGAAGCAAGTAAAACATTGTCACCTTCAATGGCGGCGGGGGGTCCAGTAGTACCAATTGCGATACAAATGGGTGCGATGGGTGATCGCACAACTAGCGTAGCCCCATTACCTACCTTTAGGGGTCTGCCAGGAGCCGACCCAGAACAACACTTGTCTCAATTCCTGACCGCATGTGTAGCCAATAATGATAGAACTGAAGATATTTGGTTAAGATGGCTGCCAGCAACCTTGAAAGATACGGCGTTTGAATGGTATAATTGCCAACCCGTGGGACAATTTTCTAATTGGGAGGCATTGAAAAATATATTTTTGACTCATTTTTGATCAATAGGATTTGAAGAACGTCTTAGAGAAAGATTAATGAATAGCAAAATGGTACCAGGAGAAGCGGTGCAGTCATATTATGGCAGAGTAGTAGATATCCTTTGATAATGGCCAAATAACCAAATGCCGGATTCATTTGTTATGTCCATATTGGTTAACGGACTATATCCAACAGAATTGAAGTTGTTTTTAAAGGAGGCCCAACTTGCGACTGTGGCTGCCTCACTTGACTGAGCTAAGGTATGGGAGGAATGTCATTATGACCAATTCTTAACCACAGGAGCCACACTGATTCCATCTCAAGGAGGGTATCAAATACCAACCTCGAATGAAACAATGAACAGTTATCCAAGGACAATTGACTACGGTGCAAATCTTAGTGTTAATTCGCAAGGGATAGTGAATGTTGTTCCATTGCAAGTTGTACCACCAACAACTGCAACCCCATACTCCCCATATCAAAAACCAATGTCTACAAAAGAGTTCTCTAACGAACTAGTATCAAAGGATCCAAATGAGACTTTGTTGTTAACTTTGACAAAGAAGATGGACGAGTTGGCTGTTAATCTGGCAAAGGATAAGGAAAAGAGGCATAAACTGACTAATATACGCCCTAATATTTGGTGCAGTAATTGTAAGGGGCAAGGCCATTTAGTAACGGAGTGCCCTTTGCCACCCCAAATGACGGTGCAATGTACCTATTGTGGAGGTAAGCATGTAACCACAAATTGCTGGAATTTAAGAAAGCAACATCAATTAGGAAATCAAACTATGCTTCAACCAACATCGTGGGATGTTAATCAAGTTCAGATTAGAAATAGGTTTGGCTAGAATGGAAATCATCCTATTAAATAAAATAGAAATTTCTATAATTTTCAAAATTCTGAATATAACCAAGAAGGTGATCCCAATTCCCAAGCTTTTGTGTAAAATCAGCAAGGACAACCCCAATATCCCCCTATTCAGAACCCAATTTCAGATCCTACAATACCAACTGGTCGACCGGGATCCTTTACTCATCAAACCTGGAACAAGCCTAGCCGATATATACTAGTCAAGACACCCTATGTACCAGATGGAGGAGGAAGAAGACTGCTTTGATGCTATCGATGCAGGCAGCTAGGACATTATGCTAGTGAATGTCCCAATCCTAGAGCCAGTGATGATTACGCTCCAGTATGTGGAAATTGTAAGCAATCTGGACATACTTATGAGCAGTGCAACGCTCTGTTTAATGCTAATAACCGAGATCAGCATATTCAGTTGCAAAGTAAGATGGAGGACAATATTTGAGTACCACAAGATTCTTTGGTAAATCGGGTGGAATGCATCCGTGCAATACTTACTTGGGCCCAACAAAAGGAAAAAGATCCAATTCAACAATTGGAAGTACCGGTTGCAGTGGACCAATATCAATCATTGAATGATGCTTCAAATCTAACACCAGTATTAAAAGAATTATCAACGTGGAAATCCAATTCGTCTGTGCAACTTGAGAATAATCTTAGCCCTGAGATAATGGTTCAACCGAAACCAGTACCAATATTTGCGAAGATCCGGGAGCCATCTTATCCATTAAAAGATCCTCTTATGGACACAAATTACGACAAAGTCCATGCAGCAGTTCTAGTTCCGAACTCCGTAAGAAAATTATCTCAAGGGGTCAAATTAAAATCCATGAAAAAGAAGAGGCCCTTGGGAATCATTGCAAATATGAAACCATATGATATTATGAAAGATTTGGATGAAATTAAACCTTCTATTACCATGAAGCAATTGTTAGCAGTTACACCAGAATGTTGTTCTACATTGAATTTCTCGTTAATACGACGTAGAGTTCGTAATAAAGAAATTCATGAGGTTAGTTTGAATCCCGATCCGGGAGCACCAACTATCGATGTATCAATTGATGGTGTTC
Source organism: Physcomitrellopsis africana (assembly GCA_036785485.1). Taxonomy (NCBI): domain Eukaryota; kingdom Viridiplantae; phylum Streptophyta; class Bryopsida; order Funariales; family Funariaceae; genus Physcomitrellopsis; species Physcomitrellopsis africana. The sequence continues at coordinate 55,143 of JAWRVF010000468.1, read as the reverse complement.
TCATTCCTGGAGTTCAAGTGGATGGTGGCTCTAGTGTGAATTTAATAAACGCCGATACAATAGAGGAGTTGGATTTAAACAATTAGTAACCACGACATTGGTATTGAGAATGGCAGATCATAATAGGATAAAACCAATGGATATCTTACGCAGTATTAATACTGTAATCGCGGAAATTACATATGAAATTGATTAAATTATTTTTCGATCACAGAGTTCCACTCTATCATATCCAATATTATTGGGTCGGCTGTGGCTATATCAGGCCAAAGCTAGGAAGAATTGGGGCCGTGGAACGTTAACTATTGGAGAGGATAATGACAAGATTGTTTTACAGATGTACCCAGTTCAATATCATGGTGAGTCACAAATTAGGGGCACAGAAGCAACATCCGAAGATGAGGGCCAATCTGAGGTAGAGTATGAGGAAGTTAATAATGCGATGCAAGTTGATAAGGACCCAATTCACATGCAGAATCCAGGCGTGTTATACTAGTATGGAGGTCCAGGGGAATATTTTTTAGATCATGAGGATGCAGTAAATTCCGACAATGTCATCGCGGATTGGATGAATAATTATACGATAAATAAAGTTGATACATTAGAACCAGAATTGGGTAAGTCCAATTTGCTGGCCCATATGAAGGGTTCAAAGCAGGAGGGGCAAATCAATGTGGGGGTTAATGAGGAACCTGTGTGCCAATCCATTAACTTTGGTTCCAATGAAACATCCCAGATTATCAAAATATACACCGGTATTACGGGTATAGAGCTAAGAAATTGAAAAGAATTCTTTCTAAATCATAAATTTGCTTTTGCTTGGTCATATGCGGATTTAAAAGGTATTCCTGTCAAAGTTTGTGAGCATCGAATTACCTTAGAGGAAGATGCTACACCAGTTCGTCAAAGACAACACCGTCTTAATCCAAAATATTCTCTCATGGTCAAGGAAGAAGTAGATAAACTATTAGACGTGGGCTTCATATATCCAGTCCTGTATAGTGAATGGGTTTCACCAATTGTGATAGTACCGAAGAAAAATGGGAAAATGCGTATCTGTCAAGACTTGCATAAATTAAACGCGGCTACCAAGAAAGATTATTTTCCTTTACCTTTTACAGATAGTATACTGGACACAGTAGCTGGGCATGAATGTTATTCCTTTTTGGACGGATTCTCGGATTATAATCAAATAAAAATTGCAGAAGAGGACCAATTGAAGACTACTTTTATTACAGATTGGGACACATTTGCTTATAAAGTAATGCCATTTGGATTATGTAATGCCCCGGCCACATTTCAAAGGGTAATGACATAAGCGTTTCAAGATTATTTACGATTGTCGATGGAGATATTTTTAGATGATTTTTGCACATTCAGTATAACAGCAAATCATTTGGAACGTCTTGATAACTGTTTGGACCAATGTGATAAATATGGGATATCTTTGAATTCTGAAAAGTGTCAATTTGGCGTACCATCGGAAAAGCTTTTGGAACATATCATTTCCGTGGCCGGTATCGCTACTGACCCAGATAAAGTTACTCGTATATTGGCTTTATCAAAGTCAGAAACAATATCTGGTGTTCGTGGTTTCGTAGGCCATGTCAACTATTATAGGCAATTCATTCATTTATTTGCAGAAATATGTCAACCATTAACAAATCTCTTAAAGAAACCGCCACCGGATGGATCTAGTCTAATTTGGACTGAGGAATGTACAGTTGCATTTGAGGAGTTAAAACGAAAATTGGTGTCAGCACCAATACTTGTTGCACCTTGTTGGACAAAATCCTTTCATGTTTATGTTGATGCCTCGAATATTGCTATTGGATCCATGTTAAGCCAAAAAGATGAAATGGGTTTGGATCATCCCATCTATTATGCTAGTTGGCAATTTGTTATTGCAGAACGAAATTATACTACGACTAAACGGGAAGCCTTGGGCATGATCTATTCTGTCGAGAAATTTTGGCATTATTTGTTTGATTACCCATTTGTGTTTCATGTCGATCATGATGTTCTTAAGTATATGATTAATAAACCTCAATTGAGTGGACGCATTGCTCAATGGATGTTACTCCTTCAAGAATTTAATTTCACTATTAATGTTTGACTTGGAAAGAAACATGCCAATGCAGGCCATTTTTCTTGATTGTCCAATATATTCGGTAACAAACCTATCAATGATACACTTCTTGATGCGGAATTATTTGTCATTGATGTGATCATCCCAGAATATAGTGAATTGATCTAGTATCTGACATTTCAGACATTTCCACCTACATATAGTGAGAAACTTAAAAAACACTTGATTTTGAAAAGTGCTCCGTATACGATGATTGGAGACGCCTTGTATAAGATTTTGAAAAGTGCTCCGTATACAATGATTGGAGATAGAATTCTACGCTGCTGTATTTTTCAAAGTGAAGTACGTATTATATTGGAAGGATGTCATTTGGATAGTTATGGAGGGCATTTTGCCGGTGACAACACTGCACGCAAAGCTTTAATGGCGGGATATTGGTGGCCAACAATGTTCTCAGATGCACACCAATACGTCCGACGTTGTGATCCCTGTCAGCGTTGTCACGTGGCGTGAACTTCTATCTAGGAATACACCGGGTACCTAGCTGTAGAGAATTTTACTTAATATTTATTGGCTAAACTCTAATGAGTTATTTGTCCTTAATAAGAAGGACAAATACACACGATAATATAAGAAAAAGGTTTTGTATGATTAAAACCTCTTATTTTTAAGTAGGTTTGTACATAAGTTTTCTCTATGATATGTAGAAAATCCTTAAAAATCTTTTAAAGACTCATCTATATATCAAAATCATATCATGGCTCTATACATCCACCTTTTACACCTCCATAAAGTCTTGGCTCCCAAAAACACCTTTAGTATGCACAAAAGTCCAAATTTGCAACAAAAACCCTTAAAAATATATTTTCCCGCAAAGGATGTTTTTCTTCCCGAACTTTAGAAAATCATATCTTCAGATCCAGCCGTTAAGTATTCTTCAAACTTTCAGACAAGGTAAAATTCACCTTTAAGTTTTACCACAAAAATATTTAACTGCAAATATACTTTCGATCGTTTGAAATCTCAAAACCCCTAGCAGGTGCTTAAAACCCTAGCTTAGAGACACCCGAGCACTATTTTCTCTATATCTCACAAACCCAAAACCCTAATGCCACAAAAATTTTGCACATAGTCTTGTGACATAATTATATATACTCTTAAAAATTTTGAGTCAAAAATCTATCAAATTGACTAAGATATAGTTCAAAATGTAACCACTAGTTAAGCAGAGTCACTTACTGCCTTTAGCTTACAAGCACTGACTTCAACTCGCAATATCTCCTTGATCCTAGCTTGGATTTTATCAAGATACACATGAAAAGTGTAGCCAAGAAAGTGCGCTTTCCAACCTTAGTCGCCGATCTTTGATTGCTCTCTGTATGCGCGATATATATCTAAAAGAGTGACAGTGGATCCAAAATCGACTCCCTAACTTTGAGTGCCTATAACTTTTTCATTAAAAGTCCAAATCATGCAAGGTTTTCACCTAAACCATACCCAAAAACCTAAACCTGATGACCCTAGCCTCTGATGTTCGACTCCTCTCCAAACACAAACCCTTACTCCTAATAAACCCTCGGGCAGCCTCCTTGAAGCCCATTGGGCATGATTTTTGGCCAATTAGAATAGAGATTTCTATCATCTACCTCTATTCATCCACTTGGATGGCCAAACTACCCTTTTTACACTAAAAACCCTTTTCTAACCCTTCTTCTTATAAGATTTACATACTTGGTGCTTTAAGCACCAAATAAAAGAAGTAAATAAGATCTTAAGGATCACCAATGTCTAACATAGGTGACTTAAGATATATACAACTTACTATCCATATAAAATTAACTTCAAAAGTCACTACTAAAAGGAAAATAAGGTTGTATAAACCTTAATAATATTCCTTTTAATAGATCCTTTCTAAACTAGCAACCTAATCACATCCTATAATCAATAAAATCCACTGATATGACTTTCATTTAGCTAAGTAATAAATTGTATATTAAATATACATGTACAATTCTTTTACATAGTAGCCAAACCACAACACGACAGCGTATTAGTAGACCTACAGAAACTTCTACCATGTCGTTGATACCAATTTTAGCACAAGTACCGTTTGAGAAATGGGAAATTGATTTTGTAGGACCAATCACACCAGCCTCGCGTAATGGACAGAAAAGATATATTTTGGTAGCGACGGGTTACGTGACAAAATGGGCGGAGGCGATGGCAACAAAAATTGATAATGCCGATACTGTAGCCACGTTTTTATATGAGAACATTATCACTCGATTTGGATGTCCCAAAGAATTGGTTAGTGATTGTGGAACCCATTTTATTAATTCTACAATTGCGGCTTTGACAGATAAATACGAGATCAAGCATCAGAAGACAATCCCATATCACCCTCGGGCCAATGGGCAGACTGAAAAGACCAACGGTATTTTGTATAAAATTTTAATAAAAACAGTGTGTGGTGTGGGAACGAATTGGGATACAAAATTGTTCGTAGCCTTGTGGGCATAACGTACTGTGTATAAAGTGACTAATAGTTCTATCCCATTCCAATTGGTGTATGGACAAGAGGCAATATTATCAATTGAATTGGAAGTTCCGAGTTTACGAATTACATTGGATGAACGTCTTGGTGACAAGGAATCCCTCCAACATCGATTAACACAATTGGACAAATTGGATGAAGTTAACGCTATGGCCCTTTTTACTATGGAAGCTACACAGCGCCGCCGTAAGAGTTATTATGATAATAAGTTATGTCCTAAATCTTTTATGTCCAATGATCTAGTGCTTTTTTATGATAGTCGCTTTCACCATTTTCCGGAGAAATTCTAAGTCCGTTGGCATGGATCCTATCAAGTAATTGAAGCCTTTCCTAATAGTTCAGTTCAATTGGAAGATTTTATGGGTACTCAATTTACCACCCGAATTAACGACAACCATTTACGTCTTTATTTTATGTAAACTCAAGACAAGTTTTCAAAATTGGAGGGAAGAGGGTGTACTTGTTCATGATAGCTTATCTTTATTGAAGGTGCACAATGGTTAGAAAAGACGGCTGATAGTCAATTTTGGATCCTAATACGGCCTAGTCAAGCAAATCAGAACTGATGATCTGGTACACTAGTTTAAGGATTGTTACTTTAAATCCCAAGTAAAAGGTTAGGATCAAGGCACATAGTGAGAGTTTTCGTTAGCATTCTCTTTTCAGCTTGGTTGTCCGAGTATATGCTTATTGAAATATAAAGTGTTCTACTGTCAGAAAGTAATGATTAGTCTGAGCAAAGAGTACGTAGTCAGCACTATACAATATCAATGGAAAGATCGAAGAGAGCTGCGGATAGAGAAGAATATCAAAGCGTCTGAAAGTAAAATTTGCAATCGTAGCCCCTCTGGTGAGAGTGTAACATGGAGCCAATGATTTAGTCTTGGTCTTGAATGAAGAGATTTTAGAAATACATGAGATGTGCGTCTTTGCGAGGATGGGATAATTTGCCTCCAATTGATGTAGAACTAGTGGCAGAGTATATAGAAAATTACAACCCAGAGGATGGTTCTAGTATAGTAAAAGGAAGAATAATTGGGATCGATGAAAATATCTTATAGAAGATATTATATTTACCAATAAGTGAGTTAATGGTGAAGTCGAAGAATCAGAGACTTGAGGCCGGTGTCATGTGTGCATTCACGTCTGGGTGTGTAAAATATTAAAAATCTTGTTTCCATTGTTAATATATGTGTGAGTGCTAGAGGTTATTTTAGAAGATATTATAAGAAGAGGATTTATTATAGCCACTTAGTTAGTGAATTAAGATGGCTATTTGTTTTGTTCCTACCTTATTTATATCCTAGAATAGACTCTTTTGTAATTAGAAGAAAAATAAAGGTTGTTTTACCTTTCTTGTTGACTTTTGAGGTAGAATGGACCTTGTGAGGGATAAGAAAGAAGAGCATGGAGTGAATAAGGCCCATCCAATAGGATTTGGCTGCCCATGTGAGTATCTCATAGTCTAATATGGAAAGAAAGGGAGATATACTCCTCTTGCTAGACCGAGAATGAGAGGCAATTTTAAGTGGTGAACTTTGGAGAGAGATAGCTCCGTGGTGATAGAAGTGTTTGTAATGAAAAATGGTGGGTGTGTTTTTCAAGTTGTGAGGATTTTAGAACCTACTCACTTGCTTGATTTGGAGTAGTGAGCAAAACATTATACTTGTTTTAGTAGAGTAGGATTTGCTGCCATCTGATGAAGAAGGGCAGAAACTTCGAGCTGCTACTGCAAGTTTGATTTCAACTCTTTCTTAGTGAAATTTATAGACAATGTGGAAAATTGTGCTAGATTTCTATCAAGACATTTCTTGTAGCATTTGGAGTTGGAGAGCAAAAGTTGTGAGCTTGAGAGTGGGAAAGGGTTTGCTGCCACCCGATGAAGAGGGGCAGAGACTTTGTTCAACCACCCAAGTCGGACAATCTCTTTAATCTTTTTGATAATTTAGGTGCTTATAGTAGCTTATGTAAGCTTTCCACAAAAACAAAAATCAATACATTTGGAGCTTTGATGAAAGTTTTATGAGCCATGAAGTGTCAAAGAGGGCAAATTGTTGCTAGGATTTGAAGAGTAGAATCAACTAGCTACAAAATCTGGAGTTTGAGAGGCATGCATGCGAAATTTTAGAAAAAGTTAGATGATGGAGTGAGCTTTCTAAAAAGCTATTGCATGTCCAATTTGGAGAAGGAAAGTGATCACAACAAAGGCTGAAGTGAAGAGGAGCTTTGCTGCCTTTGCATTCACTTGGAAATTATAGTGCCTACTTCTTTTAGCCATAACTTTTAAACGGTAAGTCATCTATTTGTAAAATTTTGATATATTTTACAATGGATTATTGGCTTTCCATAGGCTATAAGCACGCTTGATTTGACCTTTGGATGAATTTTTAGTGATTTATTTAGTCTCAGCTTGTTGTATAACTTGTATTCCTCATATGTGGTTGTATTTTGAAGTATACTTGAATACATACATACTTTGCTTATACCTTTTATATAAGTATATATACTTGTATTTATATCAAGTATTTATATAAATATTATATAAATATTATATATAATATTTATATAAGTATTTATACAAGTATTATACCAAGGATTATACATTATTTTATATAAGTATTTATATAAGTATTTATATAAGTATTATTCAAGTATTTATACTTTATATTTGTACAAGACTTGTACAAGTACAATACAAGTATAACTTGAAAGCTTGAACAAATATTGTACAAGTATAGAAGATACTTGCACGGCTTACTCTCATGTTCCCTGCTAGTTTTAGTAGCAGCTAGGAACCCGACGTTTTCCCAAGGCGAATTCTCTCTACCCGACATCGGGAAGTTACTTCAAAGGCAACATGACATCCTTTGAGAAGAATCAAGGCTGGAAAGTGGTAGAGGCACTTACTCCAGAGCTTGCGGAAGGGATGCAGTTCGTTCAAAAGCGGCTAGGCTTGAACCGACATACCACGTACATGTCCAAGCGCTTGTTGTTTGCTGCAATTGGAACACTTGAAGGCATGGTCTTTAATTAGGCAGCCTTTGTAGCAACCCGTATCCATGCGGAAATGGGAGCCAAGCAAAAAATGGATAAATTTGCTTCTTTGCTATGCTCTAACTATGTGCATTCTATTATTGCACATAGTTAAGTCAACGAGCAAGGAAGAAGAGTGTACCTTCTCCAATGCTGCAACAGGGTATGCGGAGTCTACCAGTTGGTCCAGGGGTAGTTATGCACGAAATTAGAGAATTAAGTAGATCGCAAGAATAGGAGGTTATTCCAGAGATGACACCAGGGTAAGCTTCAATTCGTGCAGTACTTGGAAGGGTGACTGAGGCCCCAATTTTGAGCACCGGAATACTAGAGGGAGGGAACCTCACGGAAGTAATATTGGGTCAAATTTTCCATTTACAGCTTATAGTGGGTCAGCTAGAAAGAAATTTAAGACAACAATTGGAGTCGAGCTGGAAGGAGATAATGGAGAAAAGCTGCCAAATTATGAAACAATGTCACTTAATAAGAGCAAAGACAGAATCCAAGCTGGTAGTAGAGCGGAAGTTAGTGGAGGAAAAAAAAAATTGGGCGAATGATAAAGATCACATTCAAAGAATCCTGAACAACCAAAAGCAAGAATTAATAGAGAATTGCAGGATGTGAGATTTGGAACGGGATGCATTGAAGTGTCAATTGCAGGTAGAGCGTGAAAAAGTAGCAAAATTAGAACAGGAAAAGATGGAATTGGGAGACCAATACAGAATTGGAATGCATAAGCTACAGGCAGAAATTGGTGCCTTGAAGGGTGAAGTGGAAAAATTATAGGGTGACTTGGCGAATGTCGTTCGGCCATAGGTGTGTATTCTATCAGTTTCAAGTACTAGTGAGCTGGAAGAGAAGATGAAGCAATAAGTGTGTCAATTAGAGGTGAAAGATGCCAAGATTCTACAATTGGAGGCTCAAGTTTGGGAATTGGGAGCGGATAATGAAGATTTAACAGCGCAGTTGAAGAGTAACTATGTCAATTTATCAGAGGAAGATGAGGACGTGCCATTAGGGCGAGACACAGAATAATCTCCTACGAATCAAGGAGCATCCCAATCTCAAGAGCCAACTTCATAACAAATATTTTTACCAATTCTGTGTTTGCGAGGGCGCTGCACAATTAGGAATGGGGCTATGTAGAATGCGTAGGAATTTTAGGATTTACAATACATAGTTTGTAAGATTAAGAATAGGCAAGAAGCCGATGAATGGCTAGTTTAGAAAGGCAGAATGGATGAGGAAGTTAAGAAAAGTAATTATCATCAATTGTGAAGCAGTTAACATAGACGAGGCAAGTATAAATCGATTTGGTATGGGAGAGTCGGGGCCAGACTGTGATAGTCCTAAATCGGGATAAGCTTGGTGCTACCTCTCTTTCTTTTCTTTTGTTAGACTGTAGCGGAGGATCCGAATTTTATTCCGAAGGGTTATACCATGTCAATGATGAAGTACAGTAATAAAATGGAAAATTTATATATATATGGATGAATAAGAAATTATGATTGTTTGTTATGTGAAATTCTTTGCAGTGAATTGGAGGTTGAAGACCGGCTATGCCAATGAAGTTTGGTTGTAGATGTGAGTGTCATGCCATATTGACTGTGAGAGTTGAGCGATGAAGAATATTAGAATAATAATTTGTTTCGAGAGACGTTGTCATACTGCATTTACGTGCAGTGTATAAAAATATGAAAAATCTTGTATCTATTGTTAATACATGTGTGAGTGCTAGAGGTTATTTTAGAAGATATTATAAGGAGAGGATTTATTATAGCCACTTAATTAGTGAATTAAGATGGCTATTTGTTTTGTTCTTACCTTATTTATATCCTAGAATAGACTCTTTTGTAATTAGAAGAAAGGTAAAGGTTGTTTTACCTTTCTTGTTGACTTTTGAGGTAGAATGGACCTTATGAAGGGTAAGAAAGAAGAGCATGGGGTGAATAAGGCCCATCCAATAGGATTTGGCTGCCCATGTGGGCGTCTCATAGTCTAATATAGAAAGAAAGGGAGATATACTCCTCTTGTTAGACCGAGAGGGGAGGCAGTTTTGAATAGTGAACTTTGGAGAGAGATAGCTCCGAGGAGATAGAAGTGTTTGTAGTGAAAATTGGTGGGTGTGTTCTTCGAGTTGTGAGGATTCTAGAACCTACTCACTTGCTTGTATTGGAGTTGTGAACAAAAAGTTATGCTTGTTTTAGTAGAGTGAGGTTTGCTGCCACCCGACGAAGAGGTGCAGAAACTTCGAGCTGCCACTGCAAGTTTGATTTCAACTCTTTCTTAGTGAAATTTATAGACAGTGTGGAAGATTGTGCTAGCTATCTATCAAGACATTTCTTGTAGCATTTGGAGTTGGAGAGCAAAAGTTGTGAGCTTGAGAGTGGGAAAGGGTTTGCTGCCACCCGACGAAGAGGGGCAGAGACTTTGTTCAACCACCCAAGTCGGACAGTCTCTTCAATCCTTTTGATATTTTAGGTGCTTATAGTAGCTTATATAAGCTTTCTACAAAAACAAAAATCAATACATTTGGAGCTTTGATGAAAGTTTTATGAGCCGTGAAGTGTCAAAGAGGAAAAATTGTTGCTAGGGTTTGAAGAGTAGAATCGACTAGCTACAAAATCTGGAGTTTGAGAGGCATGCATGCGAAATTTTAGAACAAGTTAGATGATGGAGTGAGCTTTCTAAAAAGCTATTGCATGTCCAATTTGGAGAAGGGAAGTGATCACAACAAAGGCTGAAGTGAAGAGGAGCTTTGCTGCCTTTGCATTTGCTTGGAAATTTTAGCGCCTACTTCTTTTAGCCATAACTTTTAAATGGTAAGTCATCTATTTGTGAAATTTTGATATGTTTTACAATGGATTATTGGCTTTCCATAGGCTGTAAGCACGCTTGATTCGACCTTTAGATGAATTTTTAGTGATTTATTTAGTTTCAGTTTGTTGTATAACTTGTATTCCTCATATGCGGTTGTATTTTGAGGTATACTTGAATACATACATACTTTGCTTATACTTTTTATACAAGTATATATACTTGTATTTATACAAGTATTCTATAAGTATTCTACAAGTATTATACATAATATTTGTACAAGTATTTGTACAAGTATTATACCAAGGATTTATACAAGTATTTGTACAAATGTTATACCAAGGATTTATACAAGTATTTATACAAGTATTTGTATAAGTATTATTCAAGTATTTATACTTTATATTTGTACAAGACTTGTACAAGTATAATACAAGTATAACTTGAAAGTTTGAAGAAATATTGTGCAAGTATAGAACATACTTGCACGGCTTCCTCTCATATTCCCTGCTAGTTCTAGTAGCAGTTAGGAACCCGGCGTTTTCCCAAGGCGAATTCTCTCTACCCGACAACGTTGTAGGTGAGGAATTATTTCCAATGATTGGACAAAGAAGCGGGTGTATGCAGTCTATGGAAATGATGTAACATTGCCAATTGTTGTTATGAATTCGAAAGAAGACAGAAGATTACAGTAGGAGTATTGGTGGAAGGTTGTGTCACGAAGTATCTTTAGTTGCGGAATAGCAGAACCAGTAGAGTGGACGGCAGTATTTTAGAAAAAAGCGTGTACCTAAGCATTGGACTCTAATATTCAGTAGGTAGTTAGTTATGTGACCCTAATAGTTTAACTCAATACGGATAGTCTCTCCCTGTGTTCAAATCCCCTTTTATAAATTTACTCTGGGTAGTATTGGTAGAGTAAATGAGACAAACGAGAACAACAATACTCTTAGGACCTGTCAAGGACATACTTGTTAGAACCTTCTAGAACATTCTAAAAGTTTCTTAGAACTCTCTAGAACCTTCCAGAGCCTTCTAATATCTTCCTAGTTAGTAGAAGTTGCTTGAGAAGCTCCCTAGTTGGAGGAAGCTGCTTGAGAAGCTTCCTAGGTAGGAATATATATTGGAGTCAAGGCTGAAGAGTTCTTCAATCTTGACAACACATCTCTTGGAGCTCTAGCTCACCTCTCTGGTGTTGTTTTTATACTCATCTGATTAATCCAGTTCCTGCCAGTTCTTCTTGAACTTCTTATTTAGACTTCAAGTCTATAATTCGTGTCCGTGATAGTTTGTCGAGACTACTCTCACCTTGGATATCAAAGTTAGTTCCTTCTTGTTGGAGTGTGGATTACCCCTCTTCTTGAAGGTACACTAGTATTTTAGAGATTGCGGATTACCCTCCTCTAAACTGATATCTTTTTTGTCATAATATTGGAGTCTTATTCTTTTTGGAGAGAGTGGATTACCCCTCTTCTTGATGGCCTTAAGGCATTTTAGAGGTTGCGGAATATCCTCTTCTAAACCAATATTTCTTCCTTGTAGAAACAATTACTTCCTTTCTCTTAGAATGGTAGGAAGTCAAGACATTAATATGAGTGAAAGTTTGGAGTCCAAGATGGATGCCATTATGAATGCTCTTGCTACGTTATCACAGAGAACTACGGTGATGGAAGGAGTCTTTGCAAGACTTCATAATGATGGAGCATCCGGAATAGCACAATTTGGGCTTCATCAGCCTTGAGCTTCTGCACCACAAGAAGCAGCTTTAGCTGTGGTTCAACAAGAACCATTACTTCCACAATGAAAGGAACTTCGTATTAGCCTTCCAGACAAGTTTGATGGCACACGCTCCAAGTTTCAAGGTTTCATCAATCAAATCAAGTTAATAACAGCTCTGCAACCCGAACGTTATCCGATGGAGGAATCACGCGTTGGATTGGTTGAAACTTTGCTAACGGGACAAGCTCTATCATGGTTTGCTCTTCTATTTGAAAAAGGATCACCGATTTTGAACAACTTTGAGACTTTTTTGGAGGCATTTGCAGAAGCATTTGGCGAGCATGACAAGGCTCGGTGGGCTACAACAAAAATTTGATCACTATGACAAGGGACTTGCTCTGCATCAGTCTATGCATCGGATTTCAGGCAATTGGCATGCAACATCAATTGGGATGAAGAAGCATTGATGAGCCAATTCTATTGGAGTCTAACGGATGATGTGAAGGATTTGTTATTATCTCTTCCTGATCCACGAACGCTCAACGAAGCCATTAGCCAAACTATAAAGTGCGATAACCGCCTATTTCAACGTCGCCAAGACCAAAGCTCCAGACAATATAGAAGTCATTGCGGCGCAATTATATCGGCAAGTAGCCTAAATTCACAAACGGAGACAGAGGACATGCAAATTGATGCGGTACATATCAAATCCCTTACTCCTGAAGAAAAGAAGCAGCGTATGGAGAAAGATTTGTACTTTTATTGCGGTGGAGAAGGCCATAGAGTTGGAAACTGTCCAAAGAAGCAAAATGGACATAGCATCAAGAATAGAGGTGCATTTATTTAGGAAAACGAGGATGCCCAGCCACAATAGGAACCGTGCGGATGGACAAATCAAAACCAAGTTCCTCTCTTTCTACTCAACCTGCCCGTTGTTTTACAATTCCTTATTCTTTTGGTCCTGAAAAACTAAAAACCTTAGCCTTATTAGATTCAAGAGCATTTGCTTGTTTCTTAGACCAAGAATTTGCTAAGCATCACAAAATTCTCCTAGTACAAAAATTCAAACCTGTTCACGTAGAAGTAATAGATGGACGACCTTTATTATCTGGTAGTGTCACCCATGAATCAGAACCTATAGAAGTGATGTTTAAAGACCACAGTAGTTATATTATTTTCAACATTATTAATATTCTGTCAAATCTTATTATTCTTGGTCTTTCTTGGTTGAAAAAATATAATCCATCTATAGATTGGAGGTTGCAGAGGATAACATTTCCCATAGAACAACCTGAGGACAAGCTTGGAAGAAGACTCTAAACCAAAAAATCCTTGTTCATTGGAGCAAGAACGTTTGTAAGATCATGCAAGGCAGGCACACCATTGGTCATTTATGTGGCTCTAATTAGTGGAGAGCAGATTTCAACAGCAGGAATACCGAAACAATACAAGGATTTTTTAAGACGTATTCCAAAAGAAGAATGCTGATATGCTACCAAAACATCGACCATATGATTGTGCCATAGAATTGCAAGAAGGAGCACAACCGCCTTTTGGCCCAATCTACAACCTATCACAGACGAAGTTGGCTGAGTTGCAAAAATACATTAACGAGAACCTAGCTAAGAACTTCATTTGTCATTCAAAATTGCCAGCTGAGGCACCATCTTATTTGTGAAGAAGAAGGATGGCTAACTACGGATGTGCGTGGACTATCGAGGTCTCAACAAGGTGATAAAGAAGAATCGTTATCCATTACCTTTGATCTCTAGTCTTCTGGAACAACTTGGACGTGCAAAGATCTTTACAAAGATTGATCTAAGAAGAGCTTACAACCTTGTGCGAATCAAAGAAGGAGACGAATGGAAGACAACTTTTCATACAAGGTATGGGCATTTTGAATATAATGTCATGCCATTTGGACTTACCAATGCTCCGGTGGTTTTTCAACACATGATGAACGATATTTTTTGAGAATATCTAGACGATTTTGTTGTCATTTATCTGGATGATATCTTGATATTTTCTGAGAATGAAGAAAAGCATAAGAAGCACGTTTTTTTGGTACTCGAAAAACTACGCGAGTGAGGACTCTATGCCAAGTTGGAGAAGTGCTTATTTCACCAAACTGAGATGGATTTTTTAGGATTTGTTGCAACTACGGAAGGCTTGAAGATGGATCCCAAGAAGGTGGAAGCAATTGTGTCTTGAGAAGTTCCAAAGACGGTTACAGACGTACAATATTTTCTTGGCTTTGCTAACTTCTATCAGATCTTCATCAAGAATTATTCTCAAGTTGCTGTCCCATTCACTTGATTAACATGTAAAGATAAGTTGAAATGGGGACCTCTAGCAGTAAAAGCATTTCAAAATCTTAAAACGGCATTTATTACGGCTCCAATCTTGGTACACCCAAACTTTGCAAAGGCTTTTTATTTGGAAACCGATGCTTCGGATTTTGCTTTAGGAGCCGTACTTTCACAGATGGACATCGACAATAAGCTTCATCCGGTTGCATTCTATTCACGAAAGTTTTCTGCGACTGAGATCAACTACGAGATTCATGATAAAGAATTTCTTGCTATAATGGATTCTTTCCAAGAGTGGCATCACTTCTTCGAAAGAGCTGCGCATCTGGTGATCGTATATACGGATCACAAGAATCTAGAATATTTCATGTCTACTCGGGTTCTAAACCGTCGTCAAGCTCGATGGAATATGTCGCTATCTAGATTTAACTTCGTTATTACTTATCGGCTTGGAAAGCAGCAAGGACTATCCGATGCCTTATCAAGAAGATCATATCTTGCACCAAAGATTGGAGAAGCAACGTTGATCAACACTGTATGACATTATTAAAGCCAGAGCAATTCAAGATTTGTGCTGCTGTGGTGCCAATTGATGCTGACTTCCTCAACCAGGTACGTGCTGCGACCATTGAAGATTCAATAGTCCTTGATATTAAGTAGCGTATCAATGATGATAAGTTTAAGGTTGAAAGAGATCTCTTATACTTTGAGGAGCGATTGTATATCTCAAAAGGGCCAGCACGACTTTGAGTCCTTCAATCTCGTCAATAATTTCGGATTCAACAAAACCTTGGAACTCATTTCCCGAGATTTCTGGTGGCCCCAAATATGAAAGGTTGTGAAGGATTTTGTCCTCTCTGGTGACATTTGTTCAAGATCCAAGAACCCTCGACATCGCCCTTATGGACTTCTACAGCCATTATCCATTTCGTATCGTCCATGGTCTTCAATTTCTATGGACTTTATTACAGATCTGCCGCCATTGAATTCATTTGACAGCATCTTTGTTGTGGTGGATCAACTTACAAAGATGGCACATTTTATCCCTTGCAAGAAGACATCATCAAGCAAAGATACAGCAAGGCTCTTCCTTGATAATGTGTATCGATATCATGGTCTACTAGATGATATTGTGTCGGATCGAGGAACCCAATTTGTATCAAAGTTTTGGAGATCTTTTTTTAAGATATTGAAGGTGGACATCAAGCTTTCTTTGGCATTCCATCCTCAAACTGACAGCCAAATGGAATGGGTGAATCAAGTTTTGAAATAGTATTTACGATGCAGCATCAATTATTAACAAGATGATTGAATTGCATATCTATCGCTAGCCGAGTTTACATATAACAACATCCTTCATGGCTCGACTCAAAAAATACCATTCTTTTCCAACTATGGATACCATCCGAAGCTTGATCTATTGAATCCATCAGCAAATAAGAACCCAGCAGCTGAAGGATTGGTGCAACAACTATCAGAGCTTCAAACCACATTGAAGCTTCAATTGCAAATTGTCCAAGAGTCTTACAAAACATCTGCGGATAAATTTTGGAATCAGGCACCTAATTTCAAAATTAGAAATAAAATATGGCTGCTTTGACAGAATATCAAGACCAAGTGGCCATGTGATAAATTGGACTACCAAAGATTGGGACCATTTGTTATCCAGAAGCAAATCAATTCTGTGGCGTACCGCTTAGAGTTACTAGCTGCTATGAAGGTACACCCTGTCTTTCATGTTTCTCTGTTAGAGCCTTATCGAGAATTGTCTTTTCCTGGAAGAGTGCAATGTCCGCTACCTAGTATAGAAATTGAAAACAACAAAGAATATGAGGTGGAAAGGATACTAGATTCACGGCAAAGATGGAATAAATTAGAGTACTTTGTGCATTGGAACGGCTATGATATTAATGAAAGAACATGGGAACCGGCCAAAAATCTTGCCAATGCATCTCAAAAGGTACGGGAATTCCATCGACGATATCCTAATAAACCAAAAGCTGGTCATTAACAAAGCGTGAAGATGAAGCCTTCTCTGGAGAAAGAAATAGAAAAGGGATCCAAGTCTCATCAAAACATAACTTGTTGTATTTCATAGTATCAAGATATCTAATATCAAGGTGTATTTAGATATGGCTAGTGAGAATGTAGATACTGTACTAGTGGCACCATCTCAACCGAGTAGCTTATGACGTCGACCTCGAGACAAAAAATTAGAAGAGCCAAGAAGACGTCAAAGAATATCAAGTAGCAAATTACTTGTAATTGTCTTTGAAGTTGAACCAGCTCATGCAAGTAGTGGCGAAGCAATATTTTCAGGTCGTTTTCACAATGAAGATACAGAAGTTCAAGCATGGTCTTAAGTAGAAGATATTGGTCATTATCTGTGGCTACAAGGACCCATGAATCATCTGCCTCGTGAACCACAGCTAGAGTATATTACAGAGACTATGCGACAAATTTTTGATTTCCTACGTTTGTGAGTATACATCTCAAATGGCTTCTCAGAGACCTCAAAGCTAGAGGAGGAGGTGATTTCAAGGACATACTTGTTAGAACCTTCTAGAACATTCTAGAAGTTTTTTAGAACTCTCTAGAACCTTCCAGAGCCTTCTAATATCTTTCTAGTTAATAGAAGTTGCTTGAGAAGCTCCCTAGTTGGAGGAAGCTGCTTGAGAAGCTTCCTAGGTAGGAGTATATATTGGAGTCAAGGCTGAAGAGTTCTTCAGTCTCAACAACACATCTCTTGGAGCTCTAGCTCACCTCTTTGGTATTGTTTTTGTACTCATCTGATTAATCCAGTTCCTGCCAGTTCTTCTTGAACTTCTTGTTTAGACTTCAAGTCTATATTCTGTGTCCGTGATATTAATCCAGTTCCTGCCAATTCTTCTTGAACTTCTTGTTTAGACTTCAAGTTTATAATTCGTGTCCGTGACAGGACCCTCTAAAATCTTCTTCAATCTTCCAAAATCTCCCATAGATTTTTAAAAATCTTCCAAAATCTTCCTCAAGCTTTTAAAATATTCTAAAATATTTTTAGAAGGTCCAATAGGATATAAGGCCTCATAATATAAAAAAGAGGTTAGACTAAAGAGCACCTCAATCTTGCCAACACAAGTCTTAGAGCAATCCAGAGTGTTGCCTTATTCTTGATATTAATTCAGTTTCTTATTGTTGATCTAGTTCTTGTTCTTGTCCATCCAATTCTTTGTTCTTGAAGTTATTCTAGTTCTGAATTCTTTTCCTTGGTTTTTGGCTAACCTGCTATCTTGTATCCCTAATATTACTTGAACATGTCTTGGCTTATTACAATTCCAATACTTTCCTTGTCATTGATATTCCAGTTGCTTGGCAATTATCTTTACTAATGTTGTCATTCCGCGAGTCGCATCAAGCTCCATCAAAATAGATCTTGACATTTGTGAGGTTATTTGAAACCACTCAACATGATTCCTCAAGTTAAAAGTGGAAACTACAGGGTGTCAATTGTAACGCCTTAACCATAATCTTTTATCAATTTTTGAAGCTATTACCATCTATTCTTAAAGTCCTTGCGGTTATATTTTTGTAGTAGCTATCGAATCCAAAATGTCATCCTTGAGCCCTCCATGAAAATGCGCTATCAAACTCAATTCATTCTAATCAATTTATATTGTATGCTCATTGAACATAGAGATGTACATGGCCATCGATCTAGTTTGCTTAATCTTGCCAAGACAATCCTTTATATTACTCCTTCAATCCATATCACTATAAACAACAATAACTGCTCTCTAAAATTATTGTAATCAACCAATAGGTCGTGATGGCGGCCTTCATCTAAAGCTTGAAGAATTAGCATTGTCTAATTTTGTGCTACATCAATCATATAAGAGAGTATAAAAGCTATCTTCATCACAATAGTAGATACGTGGTTTACCTTGAAAAACAAGATGAATTTTAAGTGAACCATTTATACTCCTCTCTGCCTTTCTTACTTGAAAACTTTTTAGACTCTACTACCTTTGACTCTCTGCCATCAAATTCCTCACCATGATACTTGCTTGTTTCATGAAGAGCCCAATCAATTATTTGCTCAGTTGCCAAAGATTGTACCGATGATGAAGACACCAATGTTTATTCCAAAATCTGTTATATAATATGGAAAATTGTTGCCTAAAATATATTTTGAACCTGTTGCTAGATAAATACGGCCCACTCAAATCTGATTTTCTTTGGCACCAATTATTCCACACCTATAATAGATCTTTTTTGATCCATTCTTTCCTCGGAAAAAGAATCCTATCTTAATTAATTCCGAATGCTATGATAAACTTTTGGGCATATGAGAGGTCTAGATATACAAGTACGTCCAACTCTCACATAGCTCAATAGTTTGATGTAATTTAATTCTTAAAATTGACCACTCTTTTCAGCATCCAATGTATATATTTTTATTTTCAATTTATTCAAATAGGAAAAAAATCTTTGAAGTTGTTGACCGTGGACCATCAAGACACAACATAATATCAGGATTCAGATTCTATTGATATTCCATTCTAAATATTCCTTTAAATTAATCCATATCTATATCTTCAATATTTAGTCTGGCACAAGAATCATGAAAATAGTCATAATTTATAATGTTTCAATATATTGACAATATGTTGCATAAGAGACAATGTTCCTTTTATTTGGCTTTGAAGGAGACAACGTAACTACCTTGTGTTTATAACCATTCTTTTCAACCTCCAGAAATACTATAAATCCATGACCAATCTTCATGGACTTCCACTTCGAACATTTGTCATTTAGTCCAGCTCTTATGACCAGGTCGTAACACAAAATGATGCTTTCCTATCAATCATAGAAGATCAATATAAAAAGAAAAGAGCCACACTAAGACCTTCACTTGTATATAGTCATTTTCTCTAAGATAGAATAAATCTCACTAAAAGCTTATTAATTACCATATCAAATCTTTTTATTTTGAAGGACTTATAGGAATAACAATCAAAAGATTTTTTTGTCACCCAAGTGGCTAATAAACCATTATAACTTTCACAATTTGATAGATTCAAAGAACATGAATAAGGCAAAGAAGAAAGGCCATTTTTGGAGTCTTTGGAGGTACAGCCTTATCACAAAAATCTTGATTGAAATGCTTGAGCTCTAGTAATATTACTTAAAGTTGGAAGGGTGACTCCAAGTAGACCAAAAATTATATTTGGATGATGTTTTAAAGGTCTTAACAAAGAACAAATTCTTAAATGGAACATTGGTACAACAAAAATTATATCTGGAGGCCATTGATGCCACTTCAAGGATCCTATTGAATTAGTAACCAATGAAAAAAAGATGGAATATATTACTTTTTTACTCCAATGAATTTTAAATTTCTTGCATATATGATTTGATCATCAAATTACTTTGGCTCTTCATTAAACTCATTGCTACAAAGAAAGATGATATCATACTTTAAATCATCACATTCTAGACCCTTTCGTAGTCTTTTAAAATCTTTTATAATTTTTTAGAATCTTCCATAATCTTCTAAAATCTTCTTTAGTCTTTTAGAACCTTCCGTAGTCTTCTAAAATCTCATAGAATCTTTTTTAGTCTTCCAGAACTTATCTCAGTCTCTTAAAATCTTCCTTAATCTTTTAAAATCTTTTAAGATACTCTTCAAAGGTTCCATAAGACATAGGCCTCATAGTATAAATAAGAAGTAAGACCAAAATATACCTCAATCTTGCCAGTACAAGTCTTGGAACAATCCAAAGTATTACTTTGTTTTTTGATATCAATCTAGTTCTTTGTTCTTGTCAATCATCCAATTTTTTGTTCTTGTCAACCATCTAGTTCTTTATTCTTGAAATCAATCTAATTCTATAATTTTTTTCTTGTTCTTTTGCTTATCTGCTATCTTGCATCTCTAACACCAAGTACCCGGTGCATTTTCAAATAAGATGATACGTAATATGATAATATCAAGGGCCATGGTTATTTATATCTATAGATTTTATCACATATCTTCAAAGTTCTAGATTTAAAAATTCTATTCTTGTGGTATTTGATTGACTAATTCAGATATTATATTTTATTCTGTATATCAAAATAGTGATAAGAGAAGAGACTATATAAATTCTTTTTTGACAATATTTATAAAATTCATAGACTTTCCAATAATATTTTATATAAATAAGGTATAAATTTTATTTCTAATTTTAAAAAGAGCTTATTTCAATCTTAAATATTAAGATTAATCTTTCTTCAACATATTATTTACAAAGTAATGAACAACTAAAAAGGTTAAATTAAAGATTAAAATAATATCTTTATTATAATATAAACTATCAATAATATAATTAGACTAAGTTATTATTTCTTGTAGAATCTTTATATAACAACATTATATATTCATCAATAAAAAAATATATATTTTTAATAAATTATAAAAAATAACTTTTAGTAAATTTATTTTAAATATAAAATATTAAAAGTCCTATAATTAAAAAAATTACTATTAATTATATTAAATTTTATAAAGAATTAATTTTTAATTATAAAAAAATTAATATTAATAAAAAATTATATAAATTACCATCAAAAATCTCAATTAGATTTTAAAATTATAGATCAAATATAACTTTAAAATGAAAATATCCAAACAAAGAGACTATCAAAAAAGTTGGACTATTAAAGGTTAGGACCATTTAAGATTATACAATAAACCAATCTGGTTAATTATTATATGAAACTTTTAGCAATTAAAAAAATTTATCTAATCTTTTAAGTTTCTTAATTGAAAACTTATAATCAATTAAAGATTTCAAAAAAGAAGCTTCTATCACCACTTCTAATTAAAACTTATAATGAAGTTTAATATGAAGTTAAAAAAAATCTTTATTCACTTCTAAAGAATGGTTGATTAGAATATCTCATACACTAAAAAATTTATGACATTAGTGAACAATCATAGAAACTTTCACTTAATGTTACTAATGCATGAAAAAAAAATTTAGATTATATTATTTTTATTCTTATAAACCTCAGATAAATCATTAAAGATTATAAATTATAGGTATGATATTATTAAAGGTATCTTTAAGAAAAAGTTTTAAAACCAAATTATATATAAAAGATAGAGAATTAGCCAAAAAATACCATTAATATGTAATATTTTGTTCTTTAATCATTTAGTTTTAAATTGCATTCTTTTAGTTTTTGTTACAGCTTTAACATGTTGAATTAGAAGATTTTTATAGAATATCAAAATTTTAAGCTTGAACTTTCTTTCAAAAATCAACCACAACATTTGTCTTAACAATCACCATTTTGTAGGAATTTTAAAAAAAAACTAGACCATATAAATATTGAGTATAACCTTGAATAATCAAATTTAGTATAAAATCTTCAAGAAGATGTTCAAGCATTGATTATATAGCTTAAAAGTCAAGAAGTTATGTTTTTATGTCATTTTTAAAGGCCTTAATTTTTTAATCAAGTTATATAGTTATATTTGCTAATACCAAGTATTTATCATAGTTATTAGTTGGAAGGGCCAATTTATCCATTCAACAAAGATTAAAAGTTTGCATTCATTACAAGATTTTTTTCATAAATGTTTGAATTTTTATAGATGTAAAAATCACAAATATTTGTCATAGAACTTATTACTAGGAGAAGAGTTAATATTATAGATATGTATACTATAAAAGTTTTTAGAACTTTTTATAAATATTTTATACTCTAATAGATCTTTTTAGAATATTTTAGAAGTTTAATAGACACATCTAATAGGTTATTTAAGAATCAAGTTACATTACATGGCACTTATAGGAAGCTTCTAAAATAACTTAGGAATCAAACCTTGTTGATGGCTTGATAGGAAGTTTTTAAAATAACTTAGATAACATATCTTGTAAAAAACTTCTAAAGAGGCTACTTCTAGCTTAGTCGTTAATTCTTCTAAATAGCTTATGTGATAAGATATCAAGGATTTGGACAACAAGCCCTTTGGTCTTTCAAATAGTGTAAGTAGAGACAAGGCTAAAACCCTCTTTTATCTTGTCAATTCATTTCTTTAGTTTTTTTTTTTCTTGTGAATTTAAGCCTTATGGTTTCTTGAAAATAACTAATTTTTATTATCTTCTTGTCTAATCTATTTCTTCTTTAGGCACCTCAATCTTCTTTGCTTAAAATTACTCTTTTGTGATTGAAATTCTAAGTATTTTTTTAATAATTAAAAAATAAAAGTATAAAATCAAAAATTAAAAAATATATATATTTTGAATAATAAATTAGCAATATTCAATCATATAGTCTCTATTATGATATAACATTGTTATCTTTTAGTAGAGTATTGTTATTTAATATTGTACCTTAAGTATTATTATTATTTTTCTTATTGAAATAATATTATATAATGTGGTTTTAATCTATAAAATAATTCGTTAATTTTTATTCATAACTTCTTAGGCTATATTGTACATAATTTTTATACATAATTTATTATGTTAACTTAATAATATTAGCCATTTAAACCAAGTTGCATCAAATTGAGTTGAATCAAGTTTATATGATAAATATCTAGTCTTATTTCTTTTCTTTCAATTTTGACTAAAACTTATTCAAAATATCTTTAACGTTTAATATTCTAGGAAGACCAAGTTAGATATTGTATGATTCTTCTATCATTATTTATAATTTTTTTAAAATAAAAATTATTTATTTAAATATATTTTATTATAATAAATCAAAGATAATTTTATATAAATATGAAAATTGATAGAATTATTATTAGAGAAGAAAATAATCTATTCTTGTTGAAAAAAATCTATATCAATGTTTTTTTAAAAAAGAACAACCTACATCTTCTAAGATTAAATAGTACATGTTAAAAGAAGGTAATTTATTTATTTCTTTTAAAAAACATGCTATAAGAAAATTTAAATCAAATATAGATAATTTACAACCATCTAGATGCAATAAAATCTTTTAAAGAGCAAGATAACTTATTTATTTTAAAAAATATTTTCTATATATATATATATATATATATATATATCATAATTATTACAAATTTGAGGATATAAAATTAAAAAATTAAGAAAAATAAGAAAAATAAGATATTAAATTAGAAATAAGATTACATATATAATAGGAACGATATAATACAAGGATTTCTTTAAAACTTGTTTCAACAAGTTTGAAATACTCCTTGTCTTGCTTTCTTATTTATATAGTGACAACTAAATCTTATAGAAGTTTGTAGGGAAGGCTCTTAAAATTATAAAAAATCCTCTAATTCTAAAGAATCTTTTATATAAACTTTGACAAACCTACAAATAATCTGCGATGGCTATAGAAGATTACAAAAGCTTTTAATAGATTATAAAAGAACCTAGAGTTTTTTTAGAAGGTTCTAGAGTTTTTGTAGAAATTTTTATAAAATCTCAAAAGCTTTTAAAGATCTTTATAGAATAATATGTATACGTAGAAGATTTTAGAGTTTTTTATAAATATTTAAAGTTATAGTTTATTATATATCCATGATTATATATGTATGTGTATAAAAATAAATATTTATTTTGTTTAATATTATAAAATTTATAAATATGATATAAAATAATATAATTTAGGAAAGATAAAAAAGATAAAAATGATATTTTATATATAGAATAGATATTTAATAATAAAATATAAAAGAATTAAAATATAGAAGCATCACCTTATCTTTTTAAAGCACATTCTAATCCAAATAACTTTTACTATCCATTATCTTTAGACATGGAGGTGTATTGGAGTGCCAACAATGGCTAGACTCTTGCCCTATCAACCAACCTTTTTCCTTTTGTCAAAGTGAAGTCGAATATCTGCAAGATATTATTATTATTTTTTATCTTATTCAGATTGGGTAAAATATCAAATACCAAAGAAATTCCACTCAATCCCGAAAGGCTGATGGTGAGAACTTGGCTTGAGGAGGAAGAAACAAGTTGCCAGAATTGGAAACAGGGGAAATGTACGTTACCGACCTAATTTGGCGCCTGTCGCAGTGGCGTGTCGTGGGGATGGAAATTTCCAACCGAGCTTCCGACTAGGCCACGTCGACCAAGCACGGGCGTGGCTCGTAACCGCCCTCGCAATGGGGGAAGTGTCCTGGCGTGGTGGCAGCTGACCCGCACCCAATCGCAGACTGCGTATAAGGCCAAGCTGGTCGCATTCAGCGCTCTAATCCCTCAAGGATTATCCGTCTCGGATTCCAGTCAGCTAGGTCTAACTCTCTGTAGAGGCATTCAGCTGAAGTTTCGCCTTTTGGGGTACCAGGGTGCGCGAAAGCTTAAAAGAACGAATTCAAATCAGGAATCAGTAGGGAGATACAGTTGTGGTTGTTGATTGAGTTGGGTGAAAGAAGCTGAGGTTCTTTTTCTGCGAATTGGGTAGAGTGGAATCGATAGCTGGATTGATTGGCATCGCTGTGGTAGTTGCTGCGTGACGAGAGAGAAAGTGATTGGAGATTTGTTGGGACAACTGGGTTTTGGGTTTTGGGTTTAGACAGGTTTTGTGATTTTTGAGGGTGAAAAATTGAATCGAATTGCCAGTGGGTTTTTAGTACAGAGTGAGAATTTTGAGTCTATGTTCTTGGTTGACGGTGCGAGCAGATGTGAGTGAATTGTGAGAGACACGCCAGCTGGCGAAGAACTGCTTGTGAGTTTGCAAAGGTGTGTAGATTTGTTCAGAGAGTTAGTTAATTCCCAGCGGAGGTGAAGTTTCGAGAACATTGAGAGGAGGTGAAGTTTCGAGAACATTGAGAGGAGGTGAAGTTTCGAGAAAATTGAGAGGAGGATTGAGTGCCAAGTAGCGCCGTCTCTTTTCGATTGTTCGTGTATAGCATTTTGTGAAGTGTTTCGTAATTGCTGTCTGCTTTGTGGGGAGCGGAAAGAACGCACTGATCGGTGCGAGAGCAGGAGCAAGCAACAGTCGCAATTGTGTTACTTAGAGACTCGGTGGGAGTAGAATTATCAATTAGAGGTCCAAGCAGCAATTTCCCACCTGTGAACAGGGAGGCGATCAAGACGACGACGATTAGGCGAACCGGCATGCAGTTGGGCAACCAGGGGAATGCTAGGCTGAGCCCAACTTCTGGCCACATCGAGAAGCCTCCTCGTAAACCCGGAAAGAGATGGAAGAAAGGTGCAATGAAAGGCAAGGGCGGTCCGGAGAACGCTGCTTGTGAATTTCGTGGTGTGCGACAGAGAACTTGGGGCAAATGGGTTGCAGAAATTCGGGAGCCCAAAAAACGTGTTCGCCTGTGGCTCGGAAGCTTTCCGACCGCTAAAGAAGCAGCGCTGGCTTACGACATCGCAGCTCGTAAGTTTTATGGTCCTTTGGCAGAGCTCAATTTGCCTGCACACGAGTCGGCCGGGCTTGATTCTGTCCCTTCCTCAACACCCACAGAGCAGTCATCCTCGCCACCTAGAATAATGCACAATGTAGAAATACTTGAACAGCTAGAATTTCCTCATCGACACCCTTTAGAGACTGTGGTAAATGTAGGCAGTAGTGGTCGCACGTCAATGCACATAGGAGTTATGGAAGACTACAACGACGACGAATTAGCGTTGGCCAACTTCGATAGTTCTATTGATGACTTAGACATTAGGAATATATTTCTTCGAGAAACTGTTGGGGATAGTCGTGGAAAGATAGATCCGACGCCATCGCCAGATGTGAGCACCACTTCGTCTTCCTCGTTGCAAGTTTATCCACCACAGCAGAGATTTTCTAGCGCACCCGAGTTTGAGCAACAGCAGTATTACAGCTCGCAAGCGGAACGAGCGGGAATTTCCTCATTAGACGAGCACCCCCAGGACATCAACAGATTCTTGCAGCAAAAAGACACTTATTCTGTCCCGTCCTTCAGACCGGATGACTGCGATGACATCGCGTCGGGTTCAAACTCCAGCTTGTCTCCGTCGATGGATAGTGCAGGGGATTCCTACCCTGCTGGCGTTTACTGGGAGGACGAAGATCTGGGCTCTCAATTCCTCAATCTCGAGCTGCAGAGCCTTGACAGTGCATTGAAAGAGCCTCTTTTCTCTGATTGTTGAGAGTTGGGACACCCCGCTCCCCGGCAACAAGCTCCTCTTCACAGCTATTAATTGGGTTTACTCTACCACAAAAATTTGTGGTAGAGTAAATATGTTAGGGTTTAGGTTCAAGTATGTCCACAAACCTGGGACACAGATTGATGATCACAGTTACCGGTCCAGTTCGTGACACTTCACAGCACATTTTTGAAGCTGCTGAAGTGTGTTCGCCATGCGGGATATACTATCAATTTTTTAGAAAACATTCTGACTATGCAACAATATGTGATGACGTGGATCACCTGGGGGGCTTGCTGTCATGTAGAGAATTACATACCTCAAGCCCTAAATCAAATACCTTTCTGTAACTTTATGCGACACGTAATTAATCTTTGATTGCAGCACTGGCTCTTGATTTAAATTTTCTTTTAAGAATTTGGCCTACATGTCAGTGCAACTCTGTTAATTGTTCGATATACTGACTTTCACAATACAGAATAACAACCAGATATCTAAAAGTCGAAGAAAACACAACGCTAAGATCAGATTTCAGGATTCAGGGTTCAGTAGGGTTTTGGAAATCCAAAGGTCAGGCAGTTTCTTTGCACAATTTCTGGCACCATTCTAATCTGCGAGTCTTTGAGTCTTCTTCGAGCAAGATTCAAAGAACCTGCTGTAATCTGCCGATAATATTCTCCCCTAGCAATCTCCATCGCAGCATGGGTCACTTGTGAACGAAAACTGGCTTGACTTATTATAAATAGAAAATTGCTGCATGGGAGCAATTCTTGCGGAGCTTGGGGATGACGCTTGACCGCTAGACTCCAGGCCAAAGTTGTCGCTTTGAGGAAGTATCACAGAAGGATGACCTTCAATTCATCTTCTTGTTGGTCGACGTCGAAACTGTTGACAATAGCTTGGCCTGCACGAATCATTTGCAAGTGGCTTGAGAAGCTGAGAAACACCCATAATCTCAGAAGAGTAGCTGCCACCTTTAGAATTGCACCTGAGACATACCCACTCGTCACTCGTCATTCGTCATAGCTGGAGGTGGAGGAAACATCCTCCAGGTCCACTTCGGTGTCAATGCTGCTGGAGACAGTAGCACTCAAATCCTAGTTTCCATTGCATGACCCTTTTTCTTTCTTTCTTTTTTCTTTATTTTTCATTTTGACACATCTGGGGTATGCCGGCTGCACTATTTGAAAAGGAAAGAAAGTACAAACATGGCATCCTGGGCTCTGGCATTCTGAGCCCTAGGCCTCTCTCAAAATAGAGCATGCCAGAAGCACAACCTCACAACTTACATTCTTCTGTTCTGTTCTACTATCTCTCAAATAACTCGTGAATAATTGGGCAGTTTCGTGGGATCCTAGAGTTCCAATCATTTCATGGACATTTGAAATCCAAATGCACTGATTTGTCTGAACAAGACAAAAGACACTGATGGTCAGCAACTCAAACAAAATCCCTAATCATTTTAGAGTTAGACAATTGTTTTCATTATAATTTTCTTTAAAGATTTTGATATTTATGAAAAAGAAACAACATTCTTGTAAAATCTAGGCATGCAGATTATGGTATGTTCTAGTAGTCATGAAATTAAGAGTTAAGTTGGGTCTTAAATAAATGCCTAACTTCATTTCATTTTATATTTTTTAGAATTATTAATAAAATCAAATAAATCATTTTGAAACATTCTCACAAAGATATCAGCAGTCAAAAGAATTCAAATGTAAATATTCTCAAAGTATTATGAACTTATTAAATTATATATATATATATATATATATATAAATCTCTCAAATATTTTAAAATACTATATTGCATAATGTTTTAAGTTTTATTTTATTTTATTAGTTTCTCATCATATCTATAACTTCTCTACTATTAGACAAATCTCTAACCAATTATTGTAAAGTTGGTATTTTAAAATATATATTTTAAAATTTTTATAGAGTATATATTATTTATTAAATTATTTTCTATACACCTTCCTTCAAAATATGTTAATGATACCAAAAAGATAAAGAAAATCTCAAAGTCACAATTAAAACTCATAATATTTTATTAAAAAAAATATAAAAAATATAAGTATTTAAGTTAAATGAGCCTAGAATGCTATTTTTTTTTTTTAAGACTTCAATAGAAAATTATAGATTATCAAAAATGAGATTTACTAAGAATATTTAAGTAGCTTGACTCATTTGGAAGTGATCATTTGTTAGTTAGAGTTAGCTTATATCCTTTGAAGAGAGAGAGTTCACCTTTTGCCACCTCTAGGCAACTTTAGGCTTCATTATTCTACTATCTTTAATATCTACTATTTTTTATGTTATTTATTTATTATTCTTTATATTTTCATTTGCTATTCATGTAAAATCTAAATTAGATGCAAATATTAATCTCTATTCTATATAATTTTAATGTATTTGAATTGGATTTAAGATTTAAACTTATCCTTTTGATAGATAGATTTCTTTTAGAATAGCACTATATTCTTGCATCCTATTGTATGTTAGTGTTTTTTGCATCCAAATATATTATGGTACACTTATATGTACTATATTGTTTTGAGAATTATTTTAAAAAATTTTTAAAAATTTATATTATAGTTTTAAAATTATTTTTTTAAAATTTTTAAATATAAAAATATACTAAATTACTTATTCATGAAGTTTAAAAATCTAAATAATGGATTGGTAATAATAATATCATTTAAAAGCTATTATAAGAAAATGAGATAATATATATATATATATATATATATATATCTATATTATTTTTAATAAATAAAATAAATAGAAGCAAATAAAAATAAATTTGGTAAATAATATTTTTTATAAAAATTATTAATTTTTTTTTTAAATGCAAATTGAATCTATAGATATATGATGAATATATATATATATATATATATATATATATATATATATATATATATATATATATACTTTTTCAAAAACCTTTCTTTATTTAAAAATTATTATAAAAGTATTTTTAATTTAAATACTTGGATCATATACCTTGTAATTTTTATAAAGCTTCTATATAATCTTCTTATTAGTTTATATAGAGAGAGAGAGAGACAAGATTAAGACCATTCTTAGACTTGTCAATGTCCTTTGAAATTCCAATTTTAATTCAAATCTCTCTAGTAATATGATTTTGCAAGGAGGTGAGAGGGATAGAGAATGGAACTCTTTTGAAGGGCTATATGGAGCAACTTAGAAGTAGAGTAGGAAATTTGAGTGTGAAGAGTTAGCTGCAAAATTAGAAATATACAACATAAAGATTAGTTTATATTGGAAGGAAGTTGGAGAGACATTAGAGGTGAATTATAAAAAAAGATTGGTAGGAGATATATGGCAAGAAGAGAAGTTTTTAAGGATGTCAAGCAATGAAAATAATTAATAGCTATTTATATTTGATTGACAATGGATCAATTTAAGATTTATATGGATTAATTTAATATTCTTCTATATATATATATATATATATATATATATATATTTAAATTTATAAATTTTTATAATAATATATTTAGATTTATACTTAAGATAATAATTTTGTATTATATTTTAGATTTTATTACACATATAAGTTCCAAAATACAAGTAAAAGAGGATTAATGATAGAAAAGAGAGATTTTTGTAAGACTAAAAAAGATGGTAAAAAATTTAACATTAAAGGAAAATCAAGTAAAAAAAGAAAATATATTATTATATTTTTATTAATTTATATTTTTTATGGCCTTTTATTGATTATATCATGTATTATTATAAAAATTATAAATACAAATATGACTTACTATGTCATGATATTTTAGGATTTATCAATATTAATAAAAAAATTTAATATAAGCTTTAGATATCTGTTCTATCAAAAAAAAATATAATCAACAACAACTAACTTGTAAATTATAGCATGTCTAAAGTTTTGTACAATATCTGTATTTATTATTCTATTTTTTTTTAATAATTAATATTAGTCATTTTAACTTCTTAGATATTTAGAAGTTTTCAAATTTTTAAAAACTTGTTAAGTATCTAATTAGATTTTAATATTAGAAAATTAAAATTTTTAATCTTATTTTAAAAAATATAATAATTGTTTTATAATTTATAAAAAATGATAAAATTTATAATTTCTATTTTAAATCTATCTTTGATTTATCTAATTTTTTTCTTTAAATGAAATAAGAGCATATTATTTTTTTAGAGTTTTGTTATGATTCATGTCCTTGAAAATTTGATAATATTTCTAACTTGTTATACTTGTTTCACTTTATAAGATATATTATTGTATTTTTAAAGATTGCAAAGTATCCATCTTTAAACTAGTATTTTTTTTTGCTTTCTAACATTGATTCTTTCCTTAAAAAAAGTGGACTACTTCTCTTTGTAGAAATTTTTATTTGATTATAGATATTGTAGATTACTTTTTTTTAATTTGATTTATAAATTTATTAGTTCTGTCTATGATAGAAATAAAAGAAAAACAAATTATGGATGCTACACTTGATAGAAGTGAAAATAGATTTATAACTATTCTAGATCTTTACAAGCTTCTTAATACTCTTTAAGCAAAAATCTCATGCATGAGTAATATCAACTATAGAAGCACTATTCCTACGCCTATGGAAGAAATTAATAATAAAGTCTAATATTTATATTAAGAAGTTGTATAGTTGAGAGAAGCAAGTAGATGAACCTTACAAGTGAATCCAAATAATCTTATTACTATAAGTATGAAGGAACCAAAGATTAGTATCTTGGAGAATTTCAATAGAACAAGATTAAAATTTTGAAGATTTTTATAACATGTCAAGCTCTTTCTAAAATCACATCCTTTTTAATACCTTGATGGAATTATTCAAGTTGGATTTATAAACACACTTTTATTTGAAAATACTCTTTTTTCTTTTGTATCTTTGATGGAAAAGGATTTATAACTTTTATACAATCTAAATTTATTCTTAGATGTATTTACGGCTGTATTTAGAGAGAGCAATTGAGAAAGAATAGCAAAAATAAAACTCTAGTCTTTGTGACAAAGATCATATTCAACTACCATCTATATTATCAAATTCCAACAACTTGCTTGCAATATGGATTAGAATGATAAAGTCCTTATCAATCAATTTTGATATGGTTTAAAAGATAATATCAAAGATCTAATGTTAACAATATTAAAAATAAATTTATTAAAATAAGTTATTATTCAAGCTACTATATGCAATAATTGATTTTTTAAAAAGGTAATAAGAATAAAAATTTGATTGAAAAAAAAAAAATCAAGTTATGACAACAACTTCCAAATTTTTAAAAATCTATTCATCAATGTTGGAACCTATGCAGATTGATGTAACTTAATTTAAGTAGCTAATATGAAAAAAAACAAAAAAACAAAAAAAATAAAAAAAAACAAAAAAAAAAACAAACACCATCATAAAAACTTGTATTTATATTATAAAAAAGTAAGTCATAAGATATAAGACTATTGCATCAAATCAACACAATTTATGGCAAGCAGCATAAAAAGTTAAAATATGAAAAAGTTAAAAAATAAAGACGACTAGTTATAATAGGGACCTTATAGTTGGATAATTGTAGACCATAACTATCAAATATAAGTTTCATACTACCACCAGATCCTACATTTTGTTTTAAACTTCTTATATTTGTTATAATTTCAAATCATAAATTTCCAATTCAAGCACTTTTAGACATTGGAGTTTTAACATGTTTTATATATAAAGACTTTATATTACAATAAAAATCAATACTTTCAAAGAAGATCCAATTGATTCTAGTAGAAGTCATTGATGGATGACCACTTGTATCTAGAAGTGTTATAAAAGAGACTAAACTATTAAAAATAACATTAGAAGATCAAATATCTAATAATGTCTTTAACATCATTCAATGCCTCTCAAAGCTATTGGTATTTGGCCTTTTTTAGTTTAAATTACATAATCTTGATATTAATTAGAAATTACAAAAGGTTATTTCAAGATCTAGTCCAAATGCTAATAAATTATCTTGACATTTATTTATAAGAACTAAGGTATTTATGGAAGTTCAAAAGATGAAGATTCATTTGTAATTTTTGTAGTACCAAGTCTTTATTCAAATAGAAATTACAATAGAATCTTAGAATAGTATAAAAAATACTAAGATGGCTTTGAGAAGAATAATGCCGATGCATTGTTGAAATATCATCCTTATAATTGTACAATTAATCTTCAAGAAAGAACTTTATCACCATTTGGACTAATTTAAAATTTATCATAAAATAAACTTGCTATTCTAAAATATATATATATATATATATAAATCTAACAAAGAATTTTATCTAACATTCAAAATCTCCTATTGATGCACCAACCTTCTTTATGAAGAAAAAGAATGGATCCTTGTAAATAAATGTAGATTATCATGGATTCAAAAAATTAACTATTGAGAATTGTTATCCTTTGTCTTTGATATTGAGATTCTTTTATCAACTAAGTGAAGCTAAGATTATATTAAAATAGATCTATAAAGAGACTATACTTTGATATGTATTAAAAAAAGAAATAAATAAAAGACTACATTTTCAGATTAGATATGGCTATTTTGAATATAATATCATGTCTTTTGGACTTATAAATGCTTTAGTTGCTTGCTAACATTTGATGAACAATATGTTTTGTATATATCCAAATAATTTTGTTGTGTGTTATTTAGACTATATTTTTATCTATTCTAAGAATATAAAGAAACACAAACAATATGTTTGCCTTATACTACAAAAACTTTAAGATCCAAGATTATATGTCAAGATGAAAAAATATGTATTTTATATAATTAAAATATAATTATTAGGATATATTATTTCAAATAATAATTTGCAAATGGATTCTAAGAAGATATAGACTATGATGGATTAGACAACTCTAAAAATTATATATAATATCTAATATTTTTTGAAATTTATGAATTATTATCAGATATTTATTAAGAACTTCTCTTAAGTTATTACTTTGTGTGAGCTAAAATTCCTTCCTATCTAGTTTAAGAGGAAAAATAACCATACAACAAGTTAAAAAGGTAGTAAAGATTAATTGTATGATTATTTTAATAGTTGATTAATTAATCAAGTGATTATAGTTTCAACTTTCTAAATAATATCTTCTATATAATAGTTGCCATTTGATTTAACATAGAATAAATGATTAAAAAAAAAAAAATAAGAAAAGAGAAGAATTAAATAAAAAAAACAAAATGAAAGTAGCTAAATGAAAAAAATTAGATAGAACAATGCAGCTAGATGAAAACAACGTAATTGGACAAAAATAAATATAATTAGATGGAAATAACAGTGTTGGATAGAAATAATATTGTTGAATGGAAATAGTACAACTAGATGAAAACATAACATAGGACAAAGCTGCAATAGCAACCTTCCAAGGTAGAGCAACAGCAGCACCAACAAAAAACCTTCTAATCTCAAATTTTCATAACTTTTTCATTTCAATTCCAAATTTAATGATGCTTTCACTTAATCTTATTAATTTTTTTCCTCTATATAATAATATATTAATTTATTAATTAATATGTCTAAATAAGAAAATAATTCCACTAACAATGAGTTCCAAGAGAACCAACACAAATATAAAACAACAACTAACAACATAATTTTATAACAAACAAAATAATATAATTCTTAGGTGCCTCAATAGACTATTCTTGCCAAAGATTCAAACCAAAGATGAGAGATAGATAGAAAGAGAAATAAATAGATAAATAGATAGATTTTGAAAGGATTTTACATATGTAAGCTCTCAAGCCATTTGTTGGCAATTACCATTACTAGTAACTTATAAGTAACAATCAATTTGGGGGTCTTTCTACTAGCTATTCCATTCAAGTGGTATAACTTATATGCCATTTTATCTTATTTTAAGTATTTTTAACTACCAATTATTATTTTTACCACCACTTGTCATTAAGAGGTCAACCTATATCCTCCATGATCTCCAACTAATGCCATTTGTAAAGAAGACCAATGATTGGCATCTATTTATTACAAGGTGATGATAAATCATTGTAGATATCAATTAATAAATAAGTTTTAATTTCTAATAACTTAATTAGCCAAAATTTATATAAAATAATTTATTAAATTATTAATAGAAATATTAATTTTTAAGAGGGATTTATTAGAGTCCAACTTGATTTATTATCATAAGAGTAACAATTGAAGAATAGAATAGCTATCCATCTTCTTCCTTTACTATCACTTGTAGCTTCAAGAATTAAGAAACTCTCTATCTTCTTCTTTTACCAGGTCTTGTGGCTTCAAGAATAGAATAATTCTTTATTTTCTTTGTTCACTATCTTTTATGGCTTCAAGAGTGAAATAACTTTCCATCACTTTTTTACCATACTCCAACTACAATTAACTCTACATTTCCTAACAATCTCATTTTAAACAAGAATTAATATTTTTTAAAATTAATTTTTTATTATTAGATTCTATTAAAATCAATTTTATAATCTAAGGCCTTGATATATAATTTAGACTAAAAATCTCTATTTTTATATATTAATAAATAAATAACATTATATCTTATCAAAATACCAAAAATTAATTAAATAAATTTTTGATGCATAATTTAGGACTCACATTTTGCTTGTACAATTAACTTTTAAAAAAAATTAGAGTAGAGTATAAATGTAGAAGCAAGATTTCAAGATTTAAAAACAATCTTTATTTCAATTCCTATTTTATATTGCCTAGATTTTATAAAGCTATTTTTTATAGAAACAAATGTATTGGACTTTATATTAGATATAGTTATATTACAAATAGATGTAAATAATAGATTCCATCAAATTATTTTTTATTCATAAAAAATTTTAATAGTAAAAATTAATTATTAAATCTATAATAAAAAACTTTTTGCTATTGCGAATTCATTCCAAGAATGACAATACTACTTAGAAGGTGCTTCTCATCTAGTCACAATTTATATCAATTATAAGAATATTGAGTATTTTATATCAACACATGTTTTAAATTGTTGCTAAGTCCATTGGAATATATTTTTGTTACAAATTATATTTAATATTACATATTATCTTAAAAAATAATAAAGCTTATTAAATGACTTATCTAAATATTCTTATCTTGGACCAAAAAAAAGAGATGAAATATATGATAAAAAATAAACTATTATTTTGAAACCAAAGCAATTATATTTTTGAATTGTTAAGTTAATAATTCTAATTGATACTACTTTTTTTGATAAAATTTATTCAAGTATGCTAATAAATCTTTTTATTTTTTATATTAAAAATAACCTTCATGATGATTTTGATAAATTTAATTTCAAAAAAAACTTCTTTTATTATAAAAGATATTTAAATATTTTCAAAGGTCAAGCATAATTACATGTATTAGAAGAATGATATGACTTTCCAATAGTAGGCTACTTTGGATAAAATAAAATTTTAGAACTTATTATAAAAGATTTTTGGTGGCTTCAAATGTAGAAAGAAGTAAAAGAATTTATTCAATAATGTGATACTTGTTCTAGAGCAAAGATTCCATATCATCAATTTTATCAATTTCTTCAACCTTTACATATTCTAAAGTAATCATGGTTATCTATTTCAATGGACTTTATCATGGATCTTTCAATTTCAAATTCTTATGACTTTGTTTTTGTAATGGTAGATTGTCTTATTAAAATGGCATATTTTATACTATGTACAAAAAAATTTATCAGTGAAGAAAGAACTAAATTTTTATTAGATAATCTTTATCAATATTATGGTCTTTTAAGTGACATTATATCTGATTTTAGGCCTCAATTTATATCAAGCTTTTAGAAAACACTCTTTAATATATTAAAAATTGATATCAAATTATCTTTAGCTTTTCATCTTCAAATTGATGGACAAATAGAATATATAAATCAAATATTAGAGTAGTATTTGTGATAAATTATTATAGACATATAATAAAAGAAGATTTTAGAAGGTTCTAAAAGATTTCCAATCATTTCAAGAAAGCCCTAATGGATCCTAGTAGGTTTTAAAAAGATTCTAAAAGGAATTAGAAGGCTTGATTTTTTTGGATAGATAGTGGATTATCCTTCTTTTTAAAAGTATTGTAATATTCTAAAGATTACAGATTACCTTCTTCTAGACTAATGTTGTTCTTGATTTTTTGTATTTATTTATTTTTGGTTTTATTTCTATAGCAAAAAATAAAAAATTTAATATAATAGATTTAAAAAAAATTAAATTAGATTCAATTATAAATGCTCTTGAATCATTAAAAATAAAGATAAAGATCTTATTTAAACAAAGTAGATAACTTTATATAACTATTGTGAGGATAAATTTTACTTTTCAATTCAAATTATAAGATAGCCTTAATTAAAAATTACTTGTAATTGGTATTGAAGAAAGAGAAGTTAGAAGCTACAATACTTAGCATCTACAAGATTACACACAAAGAAAGTATAGAATAAAATGATTTTTACTTCCAATACCTATTATTTATAGCTAGTGGTTGTTGCCTTAAAAAATAACTTCCACTTTTTGACTTTTACATACATGTTCCTAAGATCCTCTAGTATCTTATATATCACAAGGGTATCCAATGGTCATAGGATCTTTTAACATCTTACATACCACAAAGGTATCTTATGTCATATATTAATTATTCTTATCTAATTTTTTGAATATTCTCTAATAGATACTTTATCTTCTTGATTTTAACTCTTTATCCTTGATTTCATCCTATATCTAGAGAATGCCCTTTTTATATGCTAAGAATCAATCTTTTGGCTATTAGTAACTTATTTAAGATAATATCTTTTATTTGATAATTTATTTTATATTTATTATTATCTATTTATCTTAATACTGCCACTTTGTTAATTGTCAAAGGCTTTCAAATTTAATATCTTTGTCAACATGTGATGCCTATCCTTTATTAATACTTTTGTTAACAAATCAGCAAGTATGTCTTCTATTGCACAATATTTCATGTCAATTACTCCCATTTCAATCTTCTCTCTAATGAAGTGATATTGAATGTCAATGTGCTTGGTGTTTGAATGATGCTTTGAATTCTTTGTAAAAACAAAGCATCTTTGATTGTTACACTTCATTGGAATTGCTTCCAATTACATAAGTCCAATATCCCCTAAAACTTATTTTAACTATATTGCGTCTATTGTATCATAGCTTACTACCATGTATTCTGCCTCTATTGTGGACCTTATAATTATAAATTGTCTCTTGCAATTCCATAAAGTAGCTCCCATTCCAACAAAAAGCACATATCCTATTGTTGATCTTTTATCATTTGTATCTCCAATCCAATCTGCATCACAATAACCATGTAAACCAATGTTATTACTTCCAAGGCACAATTTAAAGTCTAATATGCCTTTTAAGTATCTCATGATTCTTTTGATGGTTGTCCAATGGATTGATCTTGCCTTTGATATGTGTTGACTTACAATGCTCATTGCATATACAAGATCTACCTTTGCACCAACCATTACATACATAAGTAAGTCTATTGCTGCCTTGTATGGAACATCTTATATTTCACCAATGAAGACAATCAAGATGTTGAAGATAACTTGTTTAAAAGATCATGAATTTGAACCTCACCAAGGCTCAAAAGTAATGTATAAGAGTGTCCTAGAGAGGCCACAAGGCTTTAGTCTTATCCTCCTGCCTACATCCAAGGTGCCACAACCCATATGGGACTTGTGTACCTCCCTTCCTACAAGGATTACACTAGCTATTGGTCCTCTTATTTTCTACTAGTAATTTTTTTTTTTTTTTTTTTTTTTTTTTTAAAATTTTTGATTTCACCATAATATTTAAAAATACCAAATCAGCCTAGGAACTATTTGGGGCCTTCAAATCTTGCTCCATTTCTTCATAATAGCTCCCAAAGTAGTAAATTCATTTTTATCAAAGTCTTCAAAATTGTTCTAAAAATTCCTAAAAAATTCTAAATAAATTCTAAATAAATTCTAAAAGTCTCTATAATATGTATTTGGATGATAATATCAATTTAAGACTATTTCATTCTACCTTGGTGATTTTTTATAATAATAAAATTAATTTAAATCAACTTAAAATCCTATTTTTTATATAAATAATTACAAAAAAATGAGATTTTTTTCTCATGCTTCTTCTACCTACTAAATAGTATTTGTATGTTTCTAATAAGTGATATATATAAATAGAAGGCCAATGTAGGCATTTGTCTCAATAACTAAATACTAATTCTTTTAATTAAAAAAAAATACTAAAATAATTAAGATAATTGCCTTCAAGACTTATTAAGATTTTAATTTTATGACTTTTTTCTAATAAGACTCTTGTAACTTATAAATTCTTTTAAATTCTAATAAATACTTAAATAATCAAATAAAATATTTAATCTTAATATTTTAGTATTTAAATAATTTAAAATTATAATATTAACTAATATATCAATTAAGATTTTTTGATAGGACTCACATTTAATAATAAATTAGAATAATATAATATCAATAATTAGATGTAATAATAAAGTTAAGCGATTTAAATTCTAATATTAGTAATAATAAAAAGATCTACTCCTCATAATAATAAAAACTTTAAAGAACTTCAAAATTCACAAATAAAGATAAGTGGGCCTATAACCTATTGAAGAAAAAGAAGTTAGAAGCCACAATACTTAACATTAGCAAGATTACATATAAAGAGAGCGTGGAGTAAGATAACTCTCACTTTTGACATCCATTATTTATAGGTGGTGGTTCTTACTTTAAAAGATAACTTCCACTCTTTGACTTTTTTATACATGCTTTTAGGATCCTTTAGCATCTTATATATCATAAGATTATCCAATAATCCTAGGTGTCAAGGACATGAGAATATAGAGCAAGAGACTTGAATTAGAATAAGGTTTAAAAAAAAAACCAATAAAAATTTAAATTAACCAGATGAATACATAAATAATATCAAGAAAAGTGAGTTAGAACTCCAAGAGATGTGTTATTGAGATTGAAGAACTCTTCAACCTCAACTTTTATATATATCCCTATCTAAGATGCTTTTTGAGTGGCTTCTATCAAATTAAGAAGCTTTTTGAATAGCTTCTATTATTTAGAAAGCTTTTTAAGCTTTTTTTACTAGCTTTAAAGCTTATTGAGCTACTTTCACCAACTAAGAAGCTTTTCAACCGACTTTTATTAACTCAAGAACTTCTAAAATATTCTAGAAGGTTTTGTAAATCTCTGAAGTATATATTCCTAATATCACCTTCTTTTCTAGTGACAAGTTCTAAAATGAGTTCATACCTTCAAAATTTTTTTTATATATAAAAAAAATTAAAAATATGATATACTAATAAAGCTATATATTCTATTTTCTATTCTTAGATAATAAGTTCTACTCGTCAAAAAAATCACCTATGATCTTGAGCTAGTACCTCCGTTATTAAAACATCCTATATAAAGATCTGATTTTTATTCTGGCCTTCAAAACATCTTCCAAGTAAGATCTCATGTTTAAAAGGATTCACCTTTTTAACCTCAAGTAATATCATTAAAGCTTAAGTATTAGAATCAAGACTTGCATAGTTGAGTGTTGCTTCTAATGGCTCTAATCGTGGTTGTATTTGGTGCTAAAATGTATCATCATTATCATACTTTTTAAGAGGAGCTCATATTCTCACTTTAAGCTTTGGAATGGCCTATTGTATAATTGCCTCCACCTTCTTGGGATCCACCATCAAATCTTCACTAGATATAATATATTCCAAAAATTCCATCTTTGATTGATAAAAAATACATTTTTCTATCTTACCATACAAACTTATATCTCATAGCTTTTATAATACCAACTTGATATGCCCCTTGTGTTCTTCCAAATTTTTTGAATAGATCAAGATGTCATCAAGATAGATCACCATGAACTTATTTACGTGCTTTCAAAAGATATCATTCATTAAATGTTGAAAGATAGTATGTATATTTGTTAATCCAAAAGATATGACATTAAATTCAAAATGTCCATATCTTGTCCAAAATACAATCTTTTATTTATCTTCCTCCTTGATCCAAACTAAGTTGTATGTTTTATAAAGATCTATCTGAGTATAGTTCTTGGCTTGACTGAGTTATTCCAAAAGTTCTAAAATTAATAATAATGGATAACAATTCTTCATCGTTATCTTATTCAATCCTTAATAATCAACACACATACACAATAAATCATCATTTTTTCTTATAAAGAGTATAAGTATACTTACTAGAGACTTTGAATGCTTGATGAAGTTCTTTGCAAGATTTCCATCAATATATTCCTACAATGCTAAAAGCTCATTATAAAAAATATTATAAATTGGGCCAAAAGATGGTTGCATTTATTCTTAAAGATCTATAATACAATCATATGATTGGTGCTCCAATAATAAATCAATATTCTTCTTTTAAAAAATATCTTAAAATTCACTATACTACTCTAGAATATTTTTTGATAAAATCATATTAGCTTTGATTGGAGTTGCATAAATAACAAATGGTGTACCTTCTTTGGCCAATCTTATAAAAGTCTATGTTTGAATAAATAAAGACTTACGAATTCATGATTTTTTATAAAGTTTTCTTATCCAAATTTTTATTGAAAATATTATTTTTTATGACCTCTAATCTATAAATGGATTATATTTTTTTCAACCAAGAAAGTTTAAGAATAATAAGATTTGAAGGAGTTATAATAACATTGAATACAATTTGGCTGTTATGATCTTCAAATGACACTTTCATAGGTATGGTTTCATGGATGATAATATCAAAGGATAAAGGTCGTCCATCTATTACCTATACATGAACAAGTTTGGATTTTTGTACTAGAAGAATTTTATGAAGCTTAATAAACGTCTCATCTAAAAAACAAGCAGATGCCTTCAAATCCGACAAGGCAATTGTCTAAAGCTTCTGAGGGCCAAAACATAAAAAAATTATAAAATAACAAGCAAATTGAGCATAATAAGAGGAACTTAAATAATTTTGCAATATTGAATTATCTAGCTGCGTGGTCCCTATTATGGCTGAATATTTTTATTTTCTTGAATAATTTTACTCCTAATTTTGGTAATGTGTGAATTTTGTTTCTTCAAACAATTATTAATCTTATCGCCTTCCTTGCTACAATATAAGCATAGACCTTCTTCCATCCAACACTTCTTTTCTTGTAAACTAAGAGATTTAAAATGTATTGCATCAAGTCACATATCTTTTATTTTTGAATATAAATTCAAAATACTTGTCAATATAATAATAGTGTATCAACACCAAAAAAGGTGAATTAGAACTCTAAGAGATGCGTTGTCTAGACTAAAGAACTCTTCAGTCTTGACTCCTATGTATACTCATATCTAGGATGCTTCTTCAGTGGCTTCTATCAAACTAAGAAGCTTCTCGAGCAGCTTCTATCAATTGGGAAGCTTCTTGAGCTCTTTCTATCAACTTGGAAGCTTCTTGAGTTCCTTCTACTAACTATGAAGCTTCTTGAGCTACTTTCACCATATAAAAAGCTTCTCAACTAACTCTCATTAATTCAAAAAGCTTTCAGAATGTTCTAGAAGGTTTAGTGAAATTCCAAAGTATATGTTCCTAGCATCATCCTCTTCTCTAACAATAAGTTCTAAGAAGAGTTCATATCTTTGAAAGTATATATACATATGTAAAAAATCAAGGATACAGTGCATTAATAAAGCTATATATTTTATTCTCCATTCTTAGATAATAGGTTTTATTAGTCTTTAAATAAATCACCTATAGCCTTGAGCTAGTACTTCCACTGTTGAAATATCCCATTTAAGGATTTGATCTTCATTGCGACCTTCAAAATATCTTCTAAATAAAATCTCAAACTTAAAAGGATTCACCTTTCTAAGCTCAAGCAATATTGCTAAAACTCGAGCATTAGAATCAAAAATTATATGGTTGGATCTTATTCTTAATGGCTCCAATCGAGATTGTACTTGGTATTGAAATATATTGTCCTCACTTTGCTTAATTGAAGGCTATGTAAAGTATATTGATTTGTTCAAAGCTTGTATGGTAAGTGAATCTTTTAAATCTTATTCTTTCAATGCTTGAAGGTTTGATATAGTAACTAATTTGCTTCTATCTCTCTATTCTATCTTGGAACAAATGACTACATATTGATGAAGGCTTCAATTTAACTCTCTCTTTCTTATGAGTACTCCTTAAATCCAATCTTCACTACAAAATTATTATCAAACACATTTGGATTTGTGGGGATAGAATTGATCAAATTCCTATACCTTTTGAGATACATTGGCAAGATTTTTGACAAGTTCAATGAACAAGATATTTCAATTTGTCCCACTTTTGCCATGAATCAAATATCTTTTCAATCTTGTATTCCTAATGGTCTTTGATTTTGATACTAAATAACAATTATTATATTCATTCTGGAATATACAACTTTCTATAAGGTTCTAAAAGAGAGACATAAAAAATTAGATGTACCTTCTATTAAAGTCATATACTTTGGAGGATCATAAAATCTTCTAGAATATTCTAGAATCTTCTTAAATTAGTGAAAGTCGATTGAGAAGCTTCCTAATTGGTGAAAGTCAGTTGAGAAGTTTTTTAGTTAATAGATAGAGCTCAAAAAGCTTCTCAGTTGGTAGAAGGTGCTCCAGAAGCTTCTTAGTTTGATGGAAGCTACTCAAGAAGCATCCTAGATAGGAATATATATAGGAGTCGAGGCTAAAGAATTCTTCAGTCTCGACAATGCATCTCTTAGAATTCTAACTCACCTTTCTTAACATTGTTTATATACTCATTTGATTAATTCAATTTCTTATTGATTTCTTCTTGAAACCTTGTCTAAGTTCAAGTATCTTGCCCTATATTCTTGTGTCCTTGAGAATTTGTCAAGATTGACCTCATCTTTAATATTAAAGTTGGATCCTATTTATTAGAGAGTAGATTATCTTCCTACTTAAAGGTATATCAACACTTTAGAGATTGCGGATTATCCTCCTCTAAATTAATAATTTTTTCATCACATTATTAGAGCTTTATTTCTCTTGTGAAAAAGTGCATCACCTCTCTCCTTGAAGGTCTTAAAGAATTTTAGAGGTTATGAATTATCCTCTTCTAAATTGATATTGTCTTTTTATAGATTTATTTTTTCTTTCATTTAGAATGGCTGGAAGTTAAGACATTAGTATGACCAAATCTTCTGAGTCCAAGTTATATGCCATTATAAATATTTTTATTACATTATCTATTAGAACTGCAAAGATTGAAGGAATTGTTGCAAAACTTCGTAACAACATAACATCCAAAGTGCTATAATCTAGACTATATCCACCTCTAACTTTTGTACTTGAGGATGTAGTACTACCTATGCTATCCCAAGAAAATCCACTTGTTCAACAATATAAGGAGCCTTGAGTTAATCTTCCGGAGAAATATGATTGTGAGTTCCATCCATGGATCTTAATTGGTGGATTAATTAAAAATATAGTCTTAAATTATTTAATTATATAAATATGATGATTAGAGAATCTTTTTGATTATTTAAGTATTTATTAGAATTTAAAAGTATTTATAAATAAAAAGTCTTATTAGAAGAAAAGTTACAAACATAGAGTCTTAGTAAGTCTTGGAGGCAATTATTTTAATTGGTTTAATATTTTTATTTATTATTAAGTATTAAGAGTTAGTTATTGAGACCAATGTCTACATTGACCTTCTAACTACATATATTACTTATTAAAAACCTATAA
Organism: Physcomitrellopsis africana; assembly: GCA_036785485.1. Classification (NCBI taxonomy): domain Eukaryota; kingdom Viridiplantae; phylum Streptophyta; class Bryopsida; order Funariales; family Funariaceae; genus Physcomitrellopsis; species Physcomitrellopsis africana. The sequence continues at coordinate 10,701 of JAWRVF010000468.1, read as the reverse complement.
ATATTATTTAGTAGATAGAAGAAGCATGAAAAAGAAATCTCATGTCTTTTTAATTATATTTATAAAAAATTAGATTTTGAGTTGATTTTTATTGATTTTATTATTATAAAAAATTTCCAAGGTAGAATAAAATAATCTTAAATTGATATTATCATCTTAAAAATATTATAGAGATTTTTAGAATTTATTTAGAATTTATTTAGAATTTATTTAGAATTTTTAGAATAATTTTGAAGACTTTGGTAAAAATGAGTTTTACCACCTTAGGAGCCATTATGAAGAAATGGAGCAAAATTTGAAGTCCGTACTAGGTTTTTAGGCTAATAGGGTGTTTTTAAACACCATGGTGAAGTCAAATATGAAAAATTATTAGTTCTACTAGTATAAAATAGGAGGATCAATAGCTAGTGTAGTCCTTGTAGGAAGGGAGGTGCATAAGTCCCATATGGGTTGTGGCACCTTGGATGTAGGTAGGAGGATAAGACTAAGGCCTCGTAGCCTCTGTAGGACATCCATATACACTACTTGTGAGCCTTGGTGAGGTTTGAATCCATGATCTTATAACAAGTTATCTTTGAGGTAAAAATTTCTATTTAACTTTTTCCATTATTTATCTTCTAACTTTGAATTATCATAACTTATTCATAGTAACTTAGATTTATATGTTTTTTATATCATTGAAAAGATAAAAAAAATAACCTACTTGAAAGTATAAATTTTATTTTTTATTTTTATTTTTTACTAGATAAAAATCTAATGAACAAATTATAACTAATTTTATAGTGTGTAATTATTTAATTGCACATATTTTATTTGTTTTGTATTATTCTTCTCCTTCATTATTATTTATTGCTCTTTATACTTAACATCACAATTTATAAGCAATTCTTAATTGAAGCCACCTTATAGCTTGAATTGAGGAGTGAATTTTATCCTCACAATGATGGTACACGTTTAAAATTTTGAGGGTTTGTTAATCAAATTTAATTGATAACAGTTCTACAACATGATACTTATCTAATAAAAGAATTATGGATTAGATTGGTTGGCACCTTGCTTACAAGACAAATATTATCATAGTTTATTTCCTTGTCTGAAAAAAGATTACCAATTTTGAAAAATTTTGAAGTTTTTATAGAAGCATTTATAGAAGCATTTAGAAAACATAACAAGGCTCGTTGGATAACAGCTAAGATCCAAACATTATATCAAAGGGCGCCTTCTGCATCAATCTATGTATCCAATTTTAAGCAATTAATGTACAATATTAATTGGGATGAAGAAGCCTTAATGAGTCAATTTTATTGGAGATTAAAAGATAATATAAAGGATTTTTTATTATCACTTCCGAATCCACAATTGCTCAATAAAGCCATTACCTAAGCCATAAAATGTGATAATCAATTATTTCAATGTCAATAAGATTAATATTCATAGGCTTCAACATGACAATACTCAATCTAATATACTCCTGCTACATCAATAAGCATTTTAAATTTACACTCATAAGAAAAAGATATGCAACTTGATGCAATGCGATTTAAAATTTTTAGTCTATAAAAAAAGAAGCGTCAGATGGAAGGTCTATGTTTATATTGTAGCGAGGAAGGCCACAAGATTGGCAATTATCTAAATAAACAAAATTGACATATTACCAAAATCAAGAGTACAATTGTTTAGGAAAATGACAATGTTCAGTTATAGTAAGGACTATGCAGCTGGACAATCCAATATTACAAAATAATTCAAGTTCCTTTCTTTCTATTCAACCAGCTCGTTGTTTTCTATCTCTTTATATTTTGGCCCTTAGAGGCTTTAGATAACAACTTTGTCAGATTCAGAGGCATCTATTTGTTTCATAGATGAGGCATTCACTAAGCTTCATAAAATTCCTCTGGTACAAAAATTCAAACCTATTGATGTAAAAATAATAGATGGACGACCCTTATCCTCTAGTGGTATCATCCATAAAATCACGTTTATAGAAGTATCGTTTAAAGATCATAGAAGTTAAATTTTGTTCAACGTTATTAGAACTCCTTCAAATCCTATTATTTTTAAGATCTCTTAGTTGGAAAAGCATAATCCATCTATAGATTGGAGATCACAAAGAGTAACATTTTTTATAAAAATTCTTGTAAAAATTTATAAAAAGCTACAAATTGATAAATTTTTATTTATTAGAGCAAGGACTTTTATAAGATTGGCCGAAGAAAGTATACCATTTTTTTATTTATGCGACTCCAATTAAAGAAGATATGACTTCATTGACAAGTATTGTAGAGTAATATAATGAATTTCAAGATATTTTTTAGAAGAAGAATATTCATATATTGGCGGAATACCAACCATATGATTGTGCTATAGATCTTGAAGAAGGAATGCAAGCATCTTTTGGCCTAATCTATAATCTTTCTCAAAATGAGCTTTTGATATTAAAAGATTATATTGTAAAATCTTACAAAGAACTTCATCAAGGATTCAAAATCTCCAATAGGTGCACCTATATTTTTTGTGAAGAAGAAAGATGGTTCTTTGCATATATGTATTGATTATTGGAGATTGAATAAGATAACAATAAAAAATTATTATCCACTATTGTTAATCTTAAGACTTTTGGAACAACTCGACCAAGCCAAGATCTATATTAAAATAGATCTTTATAGAGCATATAATCTAATATGGATCAAAAAAGGAGATGAATAGAAGATTACATTTTTGATAAGATATGGATATTTTGAATATATATGATACTTTTTGGACTAATAAATGCACTCGCTATCTTTCAATACTTAATAAATGACATCTTTCGAGAGCACTTAGATAATTTTATAGTGATCTATTTTGATGACATCTTGATCTACTCAAAAAATTTAAAAGAATATGAGGGACATGTCAAGTTGATATTACAAAAGCTGCAAGATGCAGGTTTGTATACCAAACCAGAGATATATATTTTTCATCAATCTAAAATGGAATTTTTGAGATACATTGTATCTCTTAAGGATTTGACAATGGATCCCAAGAAGGTAGAAGCAATTATGTAATAGGCAATTCCAAAGACTCTAAGAGATGTACAATGTTTTTTTGGATTTGTTAACTTCTACCAAATCTTCATCAAAAATTATTCTCAAGTTGCTACTCCTCTTACTTAATTGACATGTAAAGACAAGTTAAAATAGAGGCCTCAAGTGAAGAAGGTATTCCAAGATCTCAAATTAACATTTAATATAATCTCAATATAGGTGCATTTAGACTTTATAAAGGCATTCTACATGAAATCTAATGCTTTGGATTTTGCACTAAGAGTCATAGTTTCATAAATAGGAATAGATGATAAATTCCACTCTGTTGTATTTTATTTTTAAAAATTCTCTGTTGCTGAAATTAATTATGAAATCCATAATAAAGACCTTTTTACTTTAGTGGATTCTTTTCAAGAATAGTATCACTTTTTTGAAAGAGCAGTACATTTTGTGACTATATATACAGATCACAAGAACTTAGAATATTTTATGTCAGCTTGGATTCTTAACTGTCGCCAAGCTCGATGGAATATGTCACTATTTTGATTTAACTTTGTTATTATTTATCACCCTAGGAAGCAACAAGGATTATTTGATACACTATTGAGGAGATCATATCTTGTACCAAGAGTAGCAGAGATAGTGTTTGATCAAGAATATACAACTTTGTTGAAATCAAAGCAATTTCAACTTTAGACCACTATTACATTGATGCCTATTGATTCTAGTTTCCTCAATGATGAGTGTGTTATAACTACTAACGACGCTTTGGCTCTTGCTGTCAAGTGTCATTCAAGAAAAAATGCCGATAAATTCAAATTTAAAGAAGATTTTTTATATTTTGAAGAATGTTTGCATATCCCACAAGGACCAACATGATTGCTTGTTCTTCAATGTCACCATGACTTTCCAATTGCGGGTCACTTTGAATTTAACAAGACTTTAGAACTTATTTTTTGAGATTTTTGGTGGCTTCAAATATGGAAGGCAGTGAAGGACTTTGTGCTCTCTTGCAATATCTATTCAAGGTCCAAAAATCCTTGACATTGCCCTTATGGACTCTTGCAATCCTTGCTTGTTCAAAGATGATTATGGTCTTATATCTCAATGGATTTCATCACAAATCTACTCCCATCCAATTCATTTGATAGTATTTTATAGTAATTGATCGACTTACAAAAATGGCTCATTTCATCTCTTGCAAAAAGATTATATCTAATGAAGAAATAATAAGGCTCTTTTTTAACAATATATATCAATATCATGGCCTATCAAATGATATTGTATCTAATTGAGGATCCCAATTCATATCTAAGTTTTAAAAATATCTTTTTAAAATATTGAAGGTGGATATTAAATTTTCTTTGATTTTTTATCCTCAAACTAATAGGCAAATATAATGAATTTACCAAATTTTGGAATAATATTTATGATGTAGTATTAACTATCAACAAGACGATTGGATCTTGTATCTATCATTAGCGGAGTTTGTATATAATAATACTATTCATACTTGAACTTAGCAAACACTCTTTTATTCCAACTATGGATATCATTCGAAGTTTGATTTGTGGAATACACCAAAGAACAACAATCTAGCACTTGAAGGATTTACAAAGCAGCTTTTGTAACACCAAACAACCTTAAAGCTTCAATTACAAGCAACTTAAGATACTTATAAGGTATCTGTAAATAAATTTAGGAATCAACTGCTTGCTTTTTATATTAAAAATAAGGTATGGCTTCTTTGACAGAATATCAAGATTAAATAGCCATGTGATAAATTAGACTATCAAAGGTTGGGACTATTTTTTATCCAAAAGCAAGTCAATCTAGTGGCATATTGCTTGAAATTACCATCTGCTATGAAGGAATATCCAATTTTTCATGTCTCTCTTTTAGAACCTTATAAAGAGTTGCATATTCTAAGAAGGATATAACAATTGCTATCTAGTATCAAAATTGAAGACCATAAAGAATACGAGGTTAAAAAGATACTTGATTCATAGCAAAGATGAGATAAATTGGAATATCTTGTTCACTAGTGGAGCTATGATATTAATAAGCACACATGTGAACCGATTGCAAATCTTGCCAATGCACCTCAAAAGGTATAGGAATTTCATTGATTCTATTTCTATAAATCCAAATATATTTGATGATAATTTTTTGGTGAGGATTGGATTTAAGGAATACTCATAAAGAGGGGAAGAGTTAAACTAAAGCCTTCATTAGTGTGCAGTCGTCTATTTCAAGATAAAATAAAGTGGTAGAAGCAAATTAGTCATTATGTCAAACCTTCAAGCATTGAGAGAATAAGACTCAGAAGATTTATTTGTCATTCAAGCTTCAAATGAACTAATAAAATTTTCACAACCTTCAATTGAGAAAAGTGAAGACAATACATTTCAGTGCCAAGTACAATCTTAGTTGGAGCTATTAGGAGCAAGATCCAACTATACAAGTCTCAATTCTACTACTTAAGCTTTAGTGATTTTGCTTGAGCTTAAAAAAATAAATCCTTTTAATCTTGAAATCTTATTTGGAGGATGTTTTGAAAGCCTTAATAAAGATCAGATCTTTGGATAGGATATTTCAATAACAAAGATACTAGCTCAAGGCCATAGGCAATTTTTTTGAGCACAAGTAGAACCTATTGCTCAAGAACGAAGAACAAAATATATAACTTCACTAGTACATCATATTCGTGATTTTTTATATATATAATAAGTTCAAGCTCCTCTTAGGATTCATCACTAGAGAAGGGAGTGATGTTAAGAACATATACTTTGAAGGTTCACAAAACCTTCTATAATATTTTAAAAGCTTCTTGAATTAGTAAAAGTCAGTTGAAAAGCTTCTTAATTGGTGAAAGTCCATTGAAAAGTTTCCTAGTTAATGGAAGGAGCTCAAGAAGCTTTCCAATTGGTAGAAGGTGCTCGAGGAGCTTCTTAATTTGATGGAAGCCACTCAAGAAGCCTCTTAGATAGAAGTATATATAAGGGTCAAGGTTGAAGAGTTCTTCAATCTCAACAATGCATCTTTTAGAATTCTAATTCACCTTGGTATTATTTATATATTCATCTGATTAATTCAAATACTTATTGGTTTCTTCTAAAAATCTTGTCTTAGTTCAAGTCTCTGTATTCTATATTCTTGTATCCTTGACACCTTCATAAAAGATGGTAATTCCAAGCGGTACGCTATTAGATTAATTTGCTTCTAAATAGAAAATGGTCCTAGTTTCTGATAATCTACCTTATTGCATGGCTGCTTGGTCATGATGTTTTGTCAAAGAAGCTATATCTTATCTTTAATATAAAAAGTATAAAGTTGATTTTTGAATTTATTTATAGATGCTTTATAAGCATCTTGAGCTGCTTGCAATTGAAGCTTCAAGGTTGTTTGATGTTGCGATAGATACTTTGCCAATCCTTCAGCTGCTAGATTATTATTCTTTGATGTACTCCATAGATTAAGCTTTGAATAATATCTATAGTTTGACTAAAATGGTGTTTATTGATTTGATATATGAACAGTATTATTATATACAAGTTTTGCTAATAATAGATTTTAGATCTAATTGTCTAATTGATAATTGATACTATATTATAAATACTGCTTCAAAGCTTAATTAATTTATTTTATTTGGCCATCAATTTGAAGATGGAAAGCCAAAGAAAGCTTAATGTTTATTTTTAATATTTTAAAAAGATATCTCTTAACTTAGATATGAATTAGGATCTTTGATTAGATGTGATATCATCCAATAAGTCATAATATTAATGTATATTGTCAAAAAAGAGCTTTGCCATTTCTTCACTATATGCAACTTTTTTACAAAGAATGAAATGAACCATCTTTGTGAGTCGATCAATCACTACAAGGATGTTATTTGATGAATTGGATGGGGATAGATCTATGATGAAATCTATCGAGATAGAAGACCATGACCGTTTTGGAACAAGCAAGGATTATAATACTTTATAAGAACGATGTTGAGGATTTTTGGACCTTGAACAGGTGTTGCAAGAGAACACAAAGTCCTTCACTACCTTTGACATTTGAGGACATCAAAAATCTTAAAAAATAAGTTCCAAAATCTTGTTAAATCTAAAATAATCTGCAGTTGAAAAATCATGGCAAGATTGAAGAACGCACAGTTATGTTAGTCCTTTTGGGATATACAAATGTTCTTCAAAGTATAGAAGGTCTTCCTGAAGTTTGAACTTGTCAACATTTTCTTTCAAGCAATGCTTGACATCAAAGGTCAAAGTTTCATTAGTGGTTGCAGCACACACTTCATTGAGAAAACTAGAATCAATAGGTGCTGATATAATAGTAGTGCAAAGGTGAACTAGTTTCAATAAAATCATAAATTGTTGATCAAATGCTACCTCCATTATCTTTGATATAAGATATGATCTCCATGATAGAGTATCGGACAATCCTTATTGCTTTTCAGGTCAATAAATGATAACAAAGTTAAATTAAAATAGCGACATATTCCATCTAGCTTGGCAGCAATTAAGAACTTGAGTTGACATAAAATATTCTAAATTCTTATGATGTATATATACAATCACAGGATGCATTGCTCCTTCAAAAAAATGATACTATTTTTGAAAAGAATCCACTATAGTAAAAAGCTCCTTATCATGGATTTTATAATTAATTTCAACAGTAAAGAATTATTGAGAATAAAATACAATAGGATGGAGTTTATTATCTATCCCTATTTGTATAAGTATGGCCCTTAGTTCAAAATCCAAAGCATCAATCTCCATGAAGAATGCCTTTTTAAAGTCTAAATGCACTAAGATTGGAACTATAATAAATGCTATCTTGAGGTCTTTGAATGCCTTCTCTACTTAAGGCCTCCATTTTAACTTGTCTTTACATATCAATCGAGTAAAAGAGGCAGCAACTTGAGAGTAATTTTTGATAAAGATCTAATAGAAGTTAGCAAATCTAAAAAGATATTGTACATCTCTTATAGTCTTTGGAATGGCCAATTGCATAATTGCCTCTATTTTCTTAGGATCCATTATGAAACCCTCAATAGATACAATATATTTCAAAAATTCCATCTTAGATTGATAAAAAACACATTTCTTTGGTTTGATATATAAACTTGCATCTTGCAGTTTTTGTAATATCAACTTGATATGCCCCTCACGTTCTTCCAAATTTTTTGAGTAGATCAAGATGTTATTAAAATAGATCACCACAAACTTATCTAAGTGCTCTTGAAAGATGTCATTTATTAAATATTGAAAGATAGCAAGTGCATTTGTTAGTCCAAAGGACATGACATTATATTCAAAATGTCCATACCTTATTTAAAATATAGTCTTCCATTTGTCTCCTTTCTTGATCCATACTAGATTATATGCTCCACAAAGATCTATCTTAGTATAGATCTTTGCTTAGTTGAGTTATTTCAAAAGTACTAAAATTAATGGTAGTGGATAATAATTTTTTATTGTTATCTTATTCAATCCTTGATAATCAATACACATATAAAAGGAACCATCATTCTTTTTTACAAAAAATATAGGTGTACTTCCTAAAGACTTTGAATGCTTGATGAAGTTCTTTGCAAGGTTTTCATCAATATAATCCTTCAATATCATCTTTTAGTCGTCAATAAAATTGGCTCATTAGGGCTTCATTATCCCAATTGATGTTGCATGCTAATTACTTAAAATTGGATGCATAGATTGATGCAAAGTGTGCCCCTTGATGCAATGCTTGGATCTTAGCTGTTATTCAATGAGCCTTGTTATGTTTTCCAAATGCTTTGAGAAATGCTTCCATGAAAACTTCAAAGTTGCTCAAAATTTGTAATTTCTTTTCAAAGAAGGAAGCAAATCATGATAATGCTTGCTTTGTAAGTAAGATGCCAATCAATCCAACCCGTGATTTTTTTGTTAGATAAGTATCAAGTTGTAGGACCATTATTAATCAAATTTGGTTGACAAACCCTCAAAACTTTAAATGCTTACTATTATATTTCTCCGGAAGATTAATTTGAGGTTCCTTATATTATTGAACAAGTAGATTTCTTTGGCATCGCATAGGTAGTACTACATCCTCAAGTACAGAAGTTAGAGGTGGATGCATTCTAGATTGAGGCATTTTGGATGTTGCATCATTTCAAAGTTTTGCAACAATTCCTTCAATCTCTAGAATCCTAATAAATAATGCAGTAAGAGCACTTATAATGGAATCTCACTTGGACTTGAAAGATTTGGTCATATTAATATCTTGACCTCCAACCATTCTAAAAGAAAATAGAATTGAATCTATAAGAAGACAATATCAGTTTAGAAGAAGATAATCCGCAACCTCTAAAACATTTTAAGACCTTCAAAAAGAGAGGTGATCTACTCTTTCACAAGAGAGACAAACTCCAATATTATGATGAAGAAAATATCAATTTAGAGGAGAATAATCTGCAACCTCTAAAGTGCTAATATACCTTCAAGTAGAAGGGTAATCCACTCTCTAATAAGAAAGATCCAACTCTCATATTGAAGATGAAATCAAACTTGACAAATTGTCAAGGATGTAAGCAAGAAACTTTAACTTGAACAAGGTTTTAAGAAAAAAACCAACAAGAACTTGAGTTAACCACATGAGTATATAAACAATATTAAAAAAGGTGAGTTAGAACTCTAAGAGATGCGTTGTCAAGATTGAAGAACTCTTCAGCCTTGACTCTTATATATACTCCTATCTAAGATACTTTTTGAGCGGCTTCTGTTGAACTAAGAAGCTTTTTGAGTAGCTTCTATCAACTAAGAAGCTTCTTGAGCTCTTTCTACCAACTTGGAAACTTATTGAGCTCCTTCTATTAACTAGGAAGCTTCTTGAGATCCTTCTATTAAGTAGGAAGCTTCTCAAGTTTCTTCTACTAACTAAAAAGCTTCTCGAGCTACTTTTGCCAACTAGGAAGATTTTCAATCAAATTTTATTAATTCAAAAAGCTTCTAAAGTATTCTAGAAGGTTTTGTGAACCTCCAAAGTATCTGTCCTTAATAATAATAATTCTTGCTTTATAAATAAGGTGCCAATCAATACAACTCATGATTCTTTTATTGGATAAGTATCAAGTTATAGAATAATTATCAATCAAATTTGGTTAACAAATCCTTAAAACTTTAAAATGTGTACCATTATATTTTTCTAAAAGACTAACTCAAGGCTCTTTACATTGTTGAACAGATAAATTTCCTTGATGTAGCATAGATAGTACTACATTTTTAAGCGCAAAAATTGGAGGTGGATGTAGTTTAGATTGTAATATTCTAGATATTGCATCATTATAAAGTTTTGCAATAATTCCTTCAATTTCTGTAATCCTAGCAGATAATATTGTTGTTATAGAGAGAATTTGCCTCAAAAAAGTATTGGACTTTTGGCTGCCACTAATTACTCAACGAAGATCTAAGTATAATAAAACCTTCAAATTTATATAAAAGCCTCTTTCATAGGGCTATTATAGCCAATACATAAGTCTTATTTCATCAAACCACTCAAAATATAACAAATATTCTAAAACCCTCATTCCCCTATGAGAAGAGAGTTTTTCTTAAACTTTAATAATCTATAACGTTTAATCCAACTATTGAAATCTACTCAAAATTTACATAAAATACTAATGTATTTT